>JAHWFP010205377.1:0-13701 GCA_023313725.1 Lithobius niger | reverse complement strand
TAGTTACGTTAAAATAGCCTGCGAAAGGCCCTAGGCCTTGTCCATACCTACGTTTTAAGCTATAGAACTTGAAAATCGGTTCTATGGTTCGATCTCCAGGTGAGGACAAAGAGTCCCAACAGCAACATTAATGATTTCTGTCCAGTGCTCTGCAATAATAATTGCTCTGCCGACGAGAAATAGCCTGCGAAAGACCCTAGGCCTTGTCCATACCTACGTTTTAAGCTATAGAACTTGAAAATCGGTTCTGTGGTTCGGTCTCCAGGTGAGGGCAAAGAGTCCCAACAACAACAACAATCCAACAACAAGAACAACAACAAGAAATGGCCATGCTGTGGACGCCGAACGGTTTGATTGTTGTCATTAAAATTTGTAATGTGGTGAAATAGTTACGACACTACCCCAAATACCGAATTTCCTTGGTCTATGTCAATTCTGGGCGAGACTATAGGAGTTCAAAGCTTGACGTTTAACATGGAAGTTCATGCCGGGTTAGGGGTGCTCGGGTGTTGATGTGCCTACCTGTACATCCCCTTATTTCCATTATCCAAACAAAGTTAATAGTTGATTTTAGGACATTGTTCACCAATGTGACAAAATTTGAAAAAAAATATCAACACTTTACGGGGAGGGGTGATAGCGGCCCCTACATGCCTATTTTGACTAACCTTCACAATGTTAGTAGCCAATTTTAGGTAAAAACATCTTGTTACGTGTAATCTAATTAAGTAAAGAAATATAGCATACCCTTGTTCGGACCCATTACTAATCCCCATCATTTACAGCTTTCCAAGCAATTTTTTTAGCCCATTGTATATTCATGTAATCCTAGCCTATCTGGTTGGTGCTTTTCCCCCAAATCAACACGACCCTCCATTATTTACAGTTCCACTGTGTAATTCTCTAAACGCAGTTCCCCTCAAAACACATATTGGTACTACAGTAAAAACACCACTGTGGTTACATTTCCTTCCAAGACTTAGTAAGACAAAATAAATAAATATTACAAAATAAGAAAATTTTTCTTTGTCAATAAAACAAACAATTTCGTTAAATTTCATTTCTAAAACTTACACGCATTCCTGTGGCTAAGTTTCAGATTTACTAGTTAAACCTCCCAAACCACCCAACCACCCAATGGCTGGTTTAAAGAAATGCCTCTTTGCAGGCAATGAAACCATACGCACGATTGCTACTCACTTACCTTCCTCCCCTTGAAAAAACTACCTCCAAACAATGTACTTTCGGAGACCGAATATGGTGGACAAAGGTCACATAAACCGTAGCCATCCAATGAAGCCCCAGATAAGCTCATGTTGACCACTCATAAAGGTTGAAAATCGGCTGACATTTTTGTTGGGAGAGCCGACTTTTCTAACACAAAGCCCATCTCAAACGAAACAAAATAAAGCCATGTGGATATGTTGCTACTCGACTTAGTATAACCCATTCAGGGAAGAGTAAGGAGTTTAAAGAAATTAAGTTGTCAGTACTTCCCTCTGGATGCATAATTATAACATACTGCAAGATACCATAATCTTAATGTTAACACCTAAACTTATATACTATTTTTTATAATATTTGTAAACGGGCCTTTTAGGAGTTTATCCTTACTGCAAAACATCGTGGCTCACATTAACCCTAACACACCTTACAACATTATTCGAGAAAGAAATTTCATCTTCGACATCGTGCTGTTAAGCTCTCTCATCGTAACATTTCAACCGGATAAACGCAAATTTGAGAGCATTGTCGTGTCCAAAACAGATACCGTTTTCTCATCATCAGACTACTTTTTAATTAGTATATTTTTTCGTCCAATAAGTACCTTAGCGGGATTCGATCTGGCCATTACTTGGCTGACAGCCATCGAATCCATGGGCTGCACAGGATAAAGGTTATTCTGGGGTCAGTCGTCCGCAGATGTGCAATATTATATACATGTATTTAAATATATATATTACTTATGTATACATATCAGGTAAAATAACACACAAAATCCAAATTCTGTCCAGTATTTTGATCTTGCTCGCTCTGCTTTTTTTAGCAAGACTTACTAACGTGAAATAAAGAAAGGTCTTTCTGATTATGATGTTTGAGAGAGATAAGAACGCCAGTATTGTGTTGACAGTATTGTTGTTTATTGACAAATCATGAGGTCCATTGTCTGGTCTTTTAACATCATCACTGCTGGTGAATTGTTAACAAATGTGGCGAATGAGATTTACAATTACATAGAAGTATACTAAGCTAAATGACACCATTTGTTTAGAACTGAAATCTTTCGAAAAAACCGCGCTGCACCGGTCATTTTCTTGATCATTTGACTGATCATTTTTGTTGTAGAAAAGTCTTTACCAGCGTAATTGTTGCAACAAGAAATATCATCGAGCGAAGCGAGATGATTCCGAATGAAAAGGCATCAGCGAGCGACTCGGCTAGATCAATGTTAAAAGACGTACGTTTGGTATTACAATTTGATAGTCCAAATATTTCTACAAATTCAAAATATTGTTTGTTTTCTACTTAATAAAATAGATGTGAAAAAGAAATATTTTAAACTATATACTGGATTCTTTTCCATTCTAACTTTTTCTAACAACAAGTTTCAGCAATTTGTATTATTCTGTTTTCTGGCTTGTGAAGGGAATGCTGCAGTTAAGGATAGATAACTCGTGTCGTAGCAAGCTGGCTATGACTAGGTAGATGACAGCCGAATTATTTTTTTTCAATAGTCCATCTTTAACTTTTGCTACAAGACCAGGCTGCTAATACAGACTTCCTTTTTTTCTTTAATTTTCTTTCTTTGAAATTATTCACCAACTGTCTGTTTTGATGGTCAAGATTGTGAGGTTAATGTTTGCCCTAGATCAAATTTTTAGTGACTAGGATAAATTTTCAATATCTTCCACTCCAGATGTATGCACAAAAGGGGTTCCTTTCTAAAGTCCCATAATTATGTAGGTTGGTGACGCGTTTTGACCTTGCAACTCTTGGCTCGCAGGCCAGGCTTCTAACAGTTCGGCTGTGGATTGTTTACATCACTTGGGGTCACGGCGGGTGTGACTTAGGATTAATGGCGAGTCGACGACTCGGTCATTAGCACAAACCTCAGTCACAGTGCAGTGAGATGCCCAGGGAAACCTCACGAAGCTCTCGTTTCTTCGCTGCATTTAAATATTTTCATTTCTTGCGTACGCATATGCCATGGTATGGAAAGGGATAACAGTACATTAAAAAGTGCTGAAAAGTTGGGCTTCATTGCGTTAGACGTTGATCAACCCCTTCCACTAAAGACTTAACCCCAAGTAATGCGGAATTTTCAGGTAGCTAGAACTGACTGAGCGTCCCACGCACACTGTGAGCTTTGCGAGGACGGTGAGCAAAGTGACTAGCAACTGCCCAGTGGTCAGCATCTTCGTCTCCAAACCAAGTGAATGCCTGTTCGAATCACACGCCTGACCTAACAACCACGGACTTAAAAAAAAATAACAGAAGCTAATTCTTGCAGTATAACCTCTGAACAATACAAAAATTATTTCAACATCGTTAGCACAATGCTATTGACGCCGCAAATCGCAACGATACCAACGTCACTGTTCAAGTGGCAAGTAACGTTAACAAAAATTAAATTTACCGTTTTATTGTCAAAATATTGTATAAAATTGTGTAATCAAGGGTTTCAGATTGTTGCTTTTGCATTTAAGAGTGTTCAAAACACCATTTCATTGTAACGTACGAATGATACTTAATTTGTTCGTTACGTCAATGTGAGGTCCATCACGGGTGTCACAATGTAGGTTACCTGCCAAGTCTTTATGAGTAATTGCTGTGGACATTAGACATCCATTAAACTCAGACAGTTGATTGACAACGGAAACTAATGTCAAGTAATATAACTAAAGATGAAAAATACCCACTTCTGTTTTAATATAATGCAACAGTTCTGGATGTTCTTTGGTATTTAATCGTTTTTAAAACAACTCTTATATAGACCAACATCACCTCTTAAAACACCTCTTATCGCGCTAAGTTAGGCAACAAACATCACAAAAAATATCACATCAATTCAATTGTCGAGGTGGTAAACCATTGAAGCGCAACGCTATAGCGTCAAGTGGCGACACAGAAACAGAGTTGGGCAAATTTCAGGTACTAGGATAAAAATAATAATGCAGTACAAAATCTTAAATTGTGTTGAAATCAAGAGCAATGACCAACCTGACAAAAATTAACTCGTGTAGGAAAGCCAGCTAAGCTGCTTTCAATGCAAAATCTTACCCTCAATAACGTTGCAAATGTGTTACTGCTATACAAAATCGATTACTATATAGTTACTACCTCGGTTACCCCATGTTAAATCCTATAGGATGATTATTCATCGTTACCGAGATAACGGGAAGGCTTCCAGATATGAAATTGGAAGAATGGGTGCAGTACAATACGGACTGCGTACCTTTTATGGTTTGGAACCTGGGGTGTAACGAGGATGGCGTGGGATGGCTCGTAAGTACTAAAATATTGTTATAACCATTGTTAGTTTTGTCATCATCGTCTCTCATTGGATTAACACTACACACACTAGTGTATCACGATAAATCTAAACAACGTTGCCAAGGAAATTGTGTTCACGTCCAATACACGACAAATAAACAAACTGTAATAACAAAGCAAAATAAGCAAAGCCAAAACACTGGTAAAGAGGCCACCAAGTTGAGAGTGGTTCGTCCCTTCAAAGGAGTGATATCAACACACCAAAACTAACTAAATAAAACTAATTACAACAAAATTAAAACCAAACTAAAAGCCTATAAAGAGGTGACTAAGTTGAGAGTGGTTCGGCTCTCTAGGCAAAAGGCAGTAGCAAGGTGTTAAAAACCAATTTCTTGTTAACGTGGTTTATCTGCACGGACCGTAGTGGAGTTGAGTCTAATACACATTTAAAAAAAAGACTGACATCACATCAAAAACGAAAACTGGTAAAAGGGGCCGCCAAGTACCGAATGGTTCGGCCCTTCAAAGGAGTGATATCAACACACCAAAACATTCGCCAAGTTAATCGTACCGAATAATACTTTGGAAGTTAAATGAAAACTTGAACAATGAACATTGCTACCGAAAGTAGCAATGTTCTAGTTTTTATTTCACTTTTGAACTATTATTCGGTGCGATTAAGTTGGCGAATGTTTTGGTGAGTTGATATCACTCCTTTGAAGGGCCGAACCATTCGGCACTTGGTGGTTTCTTTTGCCAGTTTTGGTTTTTGATATGATTGTAGTATAGCACTGTAACTGGCCTTATCTACGTTAATAAAAACGAGTTGCAGCTGATTGTTGTAAAACGGCCACCCGACCCAGAACGGTCACCCGACCGTAACAATGCTGCATTGATTGTCAACAACAACCCGCCACCCGTCTAATAATAACAGTATTCGATTATTGCAAACAGAATGATTGTTGGCAGACCGATTTTTGTCAGTGAAACTCGGTTAAAGATTGAAAAGAAAAATGACAAAGCCGCCGGGCTAAAGGTTTCCATGTTGTTGTTGCTGCGCGTTGTTGGTGTTGTTGTTGTTGTTGTTGTGTATGCTTCACGTATATTTCACTGGAACTGGCTTCCTCATGATTGAAGCCAGATCTGTTAATGGCTGGAAGGCAGCCTATGACAAAATACGTTCTGCTAAGCTGTCAACTCTCTGCTCATCTAATCATACAAGCTTGGCTTTGGTTGTGCATTTTGTTTAAGTTTAATTTAAGTTTATGTATGCAACTTAACATTTAACCGCTGGCTAAGGGTTTTGTCGTTGTAGATGATTAAAATTAAAGGATTACTGAAACTCGGTTAAATATTCAACAAAAATAACAAAGCCAGCGGGCTAAAGATTTAGACAATTCTGTACAAAGGCGTATTTATAGATTTCCGATGCACAACGGCGTATTTATTTACTTCCGGTGAAATGTTCATATGAAAGTGCATGGAGTCCGGGTCAGGGGAAGCACTGATTGAGTGATCGAAGCGAACGAAAATCAGCGTTTCTTAGCCATAGTCATCAAAATTATATACACGGCATATACACGGCATACACGCGCTTCCACTACAAACACATGACAGCGTAAACAAAAGGGTTTAACGAGCGTTAACCACTCCTGGTCATCTGCCCGAAGCCCTAAGGCCCAAACACCACGTAAACCATCTCAATGTTACAAACACCATCCGTGGACGGGTTTCAGCTAGTTTGTTAAATAAATTTCAGGTCTATGATGTGCATAACAATGACCTTATCGGTAATTGTGACATTTATTGAACATTTTTTTATTCAGACGATTCCCGGAGAGCCGTAAAACTAGTGACAAGAAACATCACCAATTTTATCCTAAAATTGTGCAAAATGCTGAGTGCAACAGTTTTAATTGGGCCTTTTGCGTTTTAAATGTTTAAAAGCAAGCCTAATATTGTAATAATAAACGAGTGTAGCTTACCTGACAAGCCTTTACGTGCAATTGCTGCAGTAAAATTACTCGTTACTGTTCGATGGGCAACTATTTCACAGTAAATGTATTCCGTTTGGCTGACCATATTACCACTGTCGGTCTTTCTTAGTTTATTAGTTTCTTAGTTTCTTAGTTTATTGATTCAAAAATCAATATACAATCATCTATTTTTAAGCGTGTTCTAGGTTCTGGAGATCTTCGCCCGAACTGCTCATTATTGACTATGTCTCAAAGCAAGTTTGTTTGGGCGTGTGTTAGTGTGACATGTATCACATGACATGCCTTTCCGTTAAATTGATGTATACCACAACTCAGAATGATTTAAAAATCAATGCGTCATACATTATTTAGTCTTTACAAGCTTCTACGAAGCTCTCTCCGACCCACTCGTTATAGATTAAAGGTTTGCGGAAAATTTGTTGATTGACTAGCATTCTTCGAACCGTCTTACGACTGAGTTTGAGGAAACTGTATGAAACGAATCAACAGTTGCACATCAACATTTAATTTAAAACATCAACATAAAAAATGTCTCTTAATTTTAGAGAACATGGTATTTCAATCGATACGAGCGGCATGTAAGTTGTCTAACGTCTACCCTACTTGTGTACTTTGAACTACAAAAGAACGCATATTTTCTTTTGTTTTATTTACAGTTCAACCAAACTTTTTGAGTTCATTTAAAAGAAGTTAACGAAGCTACAGTAAGAGACCGATAAGTTACCTATTCTATTCCAGTGCAACCCTCAAAAGCATTCTTTTCATTCGTTTCACTCGTTGCATTCGTTTCCTGGATTCTAGTTTGCTTTAAATATAACCAAACACCCATAGTAACAGTCCCCGGATGTTTTTTTTTTAAGGTAAAACATATTCTAAGCTATTGGGGATTAGAGGAAGTTCTCCTGCAGATGATTAGTGTGTTCCACAACAGTGTCAATGGCAATCTTACCGGTGTTTTACAGTCCAAGTGTAAGTTTACAGCGAAGAATGGGATGCAAGCTAGGTTCAAAGGGTTTCAAAGGGTTTAACGAACATTAACCACTAAGTATTTGGTAAGGAACAATTGGAACAGTTGACAATGCCGCAGAAAGTGGTATGATCTCTTTTGACGTGGTAATCTGTTCCCTTCAATTATTAGTAAACTGGTCCTGAAGCTACTGGATAATAGGTGTCAAGATTCCCCACGGGAATTGAACACGTTAACAGACGGTTACTGGAATTTCTAACATGTGTCAAAATAATTTTTAGAAACAACGTACATTGTGCACATTGACAAGTACTTCATACAGGTTTGGTGGGAGGCAGGTAATTCCAACATACTCCCTAATCCCCACAAGGTGTAATCAATTTTTTGGAGAAAGATTCTACATTTGACCATGTGGGTTCGGTTATTAATGAAGAGCACCATGCATTGTAATCCTAAATATACATATTTCTTCCTATATATAGCTAAACGTTAGTAACTTACACTTTGTTGATCTTCGGCTTGTAATGATAATTAATTATGCAGTTAAAGGTAAACAAAATAATCACCCGTCATAGCAGCCAGATTCTGCTGAAAGGCCATATTCATTGCCCAAGTTTTTTTCTTCTAGATTTCTGCACATTAGTTTGTCCTAAAGGCCCTGAGTGCTACGACAGGCCTAGTATTTTTTAGTTTACTTTTTCCTTAAAGATTAAGTAATATATATTCGTGAAAGCAGCGCCAGTTAACCTAGGATAATTACAGATTATGCCTAGTGCTTGGGTGTGAACTGAAATAATCTTCGGTTAATTGGCTCTGCTCGCCTATATATATTTTAATGTTAAGGTGGTTACGTCAAGCTAATAAATCGTTATTTAAGTTTTTTGTATATGTATTTTATTTATCCTAATTCCAAAACAAGGACCAGACAGTCGTCAACGTAGCGTCGATAGTATTGGGATTAGGAAACTAGAGCATTGCCTTTTCGTAGATTTTGTAATGCATGCTGCCTGCTAAAAATTTCGGAACACCATTATTTTGAGCTATACATAAAGACTGATATTGGAAATAAGAAGTGGCAAAAAAATTTTTAAATCATACGGGAAGCGCATTTGCATGCACGAAGCCTGCCTGAAATATAGACAAGCATAATGTTTTGGTCGACTAATGGGAACATCGCAACGATGTCAAATGAGACGAAGAACATGTGTGCCTCGACGTTTGGAAATGATGTGCGCTGATTGTATTGCCTCTCCCCAATCTGATCTTGGGTGAGATATTATCTTACTTATGCATGCTATTAAAATTATTTTTGCTACTTCCTATTTCCAATACCAGTCTTTATTCGTTGCTCAAAATAATGGTGTTCTGACGGAGCCCCCTCTCACTACATTTTTAGCGGAACATAGCGCTTAACACCTTCAAGCCCATCGTAGCCAAATGAACGCAGCTACAAGATGGAGGAAAAAGTAAGTCCACAGGCACACCACGAGGTTTGTAATGGGGCACTGGTGACCTCAAGCAAAGCGAGCAGTAACAGCCGAGTGGTCCAGCATCCACATCTCCAGACAAAATGAATGCCGCTTTTAATCTCGTTCCCTACCTACCGGTCGTGGGACTTCAAAAAGTTTAATGCGTCAGTTTCCTGAAATCCGATATTTTCGACGCTAAGCTGATGACTGTCTGGCACTCGTTTTGGAATCACACATAAACAGCATGCTAAAAATGTTATTACCACCCTTCGCTTTCCCTCATTATGTTGGAATCGACTAATAATTTTATATAGTTTCTAGGCGTCAAAGCCATTATTAACGAAACTCGTCAGCTACAGAATGCGCAACTTTAGAAAACCAATGAACACCACGCACACTATTCACCTCCAATCGTTCGTTGACACCTTCTGCATAACAAACGTTGTTCACACTTCCAATAAACTCATTTGGAGAAAGAAGTTATCAACACCCTGGAGAAGTATCTCGATAACGGATTTCCACTTTACTTCCTGGCTAAACTAACACATCACAGTCGGTTTTCCTAACGAAAACCAATCCGACCAAATCCAAGCAATTTTGTTTACGCCTCTTACTTTGAAGGTGTCTCGGAACCTCTACATAAGTTTCTAGCCACACAAAACGTAACCTGTGTTTCCTCAACACCTCCCAACTTAAAATGCTTAATCAGACCTGAAATACCATCTAATGAGAACCCTAATCATTTAAAGCATTTGGGATTTTTTTTTTTGGTATTTACGAGTGTTAAAAACATCCTTAACTGAAGTTATTTGTTCTTTAATAATAGGTCAATCACGTGTGTCACAGTTTAGCCTACCTGCCAAGCCCTTACAAGTACTCGATATGGTGAACTGGAAGAAGACTTGTAAGTGTTGGATAGTCAGCTAGTTCATTCAGTAAAATGTTCTTCGCTGCAGGCTATATGAACACTGTTGATCTTTCTAATAGTTTACCATACCGATGCTTTTAAAAAGAATCAATACGTACCATCATACATTTTTAAACGTTCCACACAGTTTATCGGAGACATTTTCCCGACCTGCTCGTTATAGACTACGCTTAATAGCGTGTAATAGCGTGAAATTTGCTGATGGCTAATTTCCAATTTTCCTTTTATTTTGTGTGCATGATCGCACGAATCGTCTTTACACCTTTGGTATTTACCATAGCTAGGCATTAAAATATCGATACGGACCGTTTCTCAAAATAAAACTTACCCGCAAGTACAGAAAATGTTGCTCATCACTATACCCTCATAACTTGTCTCTTCACATTCCTAATTTTCACCAACCTTAAGGAATACCCCAATGGAATATGAAGAAGAATAAAACTAAAACGACTGCAGCTGACTTACTTCAAAGCCACTGGTTTACTGACCATATGAAATAACGTGAAATTTCCCGTAAGGTGTAATTAGAGAAGGTCTATTGGTCCGCCTTAATATAGCTCTGATCAACTACTCAAGTGCACATCAGATGTACACCATTACAAGTTACTATCGGCACAGTTAATATATTAGTGCAATAAAGATCATTTAATGACTAAGATGATGGCACTGCGTCATTAATCGTAACTATGGATAGTAATTTGAATTTCTTATTGACGCATTTCCCATCCGGTGAGGCGGGCCTTCCTGGGGGGGGTTAGGAGAGAGTATCTGCAAGGGAGGCACGAGCCGCTGTCGGCATCACACTATAAGGGCGCACTTACATCCCTTATAAACAAACGGCCACAGAATCGGCTGATCAGGCTTCATATTTCAGTTAAATAAGTACTTTTCGTAGTGTGAAAACGGAAAATTTGAAGATAGGAAAACTTTCTTTTTCCCATTGTACTTCCAATGTGGAAATAAATTGGACGATGGCTGCAAAAAAAAACGCGCTACCAACAGTGGCGGCACAGCTTTCTTGAGGATGAGGTTGGTGCATCCTGATGGTCGTTACCAAGAGAAGATTTTTAAACTCGCACTAAACACAATTTAATGAATTCAGGACTTGGTAGACCGAATTTCCATTAATGCTATCAAAAGAGGGCTGACCGCACTTCCAACCAGGAATTCAAAGAGAATATCCTGCTAAAATTTCACAAAATTAAACTGGTCGCACAACGTTTCGGGATTCACTTCATCCCATTCTGAAATGCTCGAAAAAGTGAGGAAAGTAAACTCACGTGTCAAAATTAAGGAACCCTATAATTAAAAAAGTCTAAAAAGTCGAAATTATACATAGAAGACGGATGTTTAACAACCTGGCCAGAACAGCTATACACAAATAAGACCTAGGCCCCCTATCTACAAACGCAGGTTGGAAGTAAGGTTGAATGTGATAAGCCCTACTATTTACAGTGCCGTGCAGGGGAAATGCATTATGGTAAAGTATGCAAGTTGAAATATGGTCATATCACAGCTTATTGCTTTTGAGATGGTGGCGAGTGGGGTGTGAGGGGGGAAGTTTAAACTGAGCTAATCCGAGTTTCTTAATTTCAAGGACATATTCTTCAATTTTCTGCACATTCTTTACATTCGGGTATGATGCGGTTGTGTACAGCAAGCAGGAGTGATAAAATAACTAGTGTTTCCAAGTAAATTTTAGATCAAAGTTATTTATCTTTGAAGGGCATATGAGTATTTTTCAGGTCAGGTGTTCGGCCTGTCCGCATCCTATTGGGCGATTTCGTTGTGCTCATGTAGTATTGAACTAAGGAATTAGTCTCAATATTCAATTAAAGTTCTATTGTGGTTCGTAATTCTTTCAATTCAATTTAATTGAAAAAAAATTACGAACCAAAATAGAACTTTAATTGACTGTTGTGAATAATTTCTTAGTTCATTACTGCACCGAAAAATCGGCCAATAGGTTCCTGACGAACTACACGCCTGACCTGGAAAAATGCTCATATTCTCTTCAAAGATAGACAGCTCAGATCCATAATTTACTTGGAAACACTCGTTTTTCATCACACCAGCCTGCTGTACATAACCGTATCATGACCAAAAATAAATTCATTAAAGAATATGTATTTGTAATCAAGAAACTCGAATCAGTTTAATTTCATCCTCCCCCTCGCCCTACACCATATCATAAGCAATAAACCCATATGCTCATATTTCAACATGCACTTTCTCACATTGCATGATATTATACATGGTAGTGCTTTTCATATTCAGCCTCACTTTGAACCTGCATTTGCAGGTGAGGGGGTTGGGTCTAGTTTGTGCATACCTTATACATAACCAGGTTGCTAAACATTCGTCTTTTGTGTTTTAATTTTCACACTAATTCAACCAAGAAGGAAAAATGCCATCTGCCACATATATGTACAGTATTGGACAATGAAATTTAGACAGAAAAATGTTGGCTTCTCTGCTACGCTCCTTTATGGATTACTTCCTTCAGTGCTTGAATGGCTGCGAAAGTTCAATTGTTTTAAGATATTGCTTTCAGAAAAGACGACTATGCCTATTTCTTGTCGCAGGTTGAGTGAATGATATACTGTTATGACGAATAATTACGACATTAAGTCCGTTTTAGCCGTTAGACACTTTTGGAAAACGAATCCATTTCTCATGCGCGGGTAAAGACAGTTTAAAGAAGCGACGATTTGCAGACTAAGCTTTAATGATTTAGTCTGGATAAGGCAAGGCATGGTGCGGTTTAAACATTGGCGTAATGCAGTTTAGTCCTTCGTGGGTGTGAGAAATTTTACCTTTAACTATTGACTGAACCAGTGGCGGAATGGGCGAAGGGGGGTTGGGAGGGGGGGAGGAGGTGAAGAATGCTTGGGCAATCCTGCCCCAAACCAACAAAATACGTATGTATATTAAAAAGGGGATAGGGGCTTGCGTTCATTGAAATCAAATTTGCTCTACGCAAGGCAAAGAAGTTAATATTGGAAGCTACAGAAATAAAGGCCGTCTGAAAAAAGTCAAAGAATAAAGAAGCCACGAAAAAAAAAGGCCACGGAAAAACCGATGGAAACTTAAACTGTTTCCTGTTTTCTTCAGTGTTTTGTTTTCATAGGTTGAGTTAGGGGTGGGGAGGATTGAGAATTAATGGCACGTCGACAATTAGGTCATTAGAGCCAACCTCAGCCACAGTGCAGTAGTCTGGGCTGCTTGCCACTGCACCATGCATAACAAAGATATTAAACAAACCTGGGTAAGAAATTTCACTAGGAACCTTCTGCTTTTTCTTTCTTCAGTTTTTCGGATCGTTAATACTTCGGCTATTTTCCTTTAGTCCTTCGTGGGTGTGAGAAATGTTACCTTTAACTATTGACTGACCCAGTGGCGGAATCAGCGAAGGGGGTGGGGGGTGAAGAATGCTTGGGCAATCCTGCCCCAAACCAACCAAATACGTATATATTATATATATACAGGGTGTTCGGAAATTGGTGTCAAATATTTTGAGGGTCCGCTGTGTGATCAAAGATAAGAAGAAAAAGTCCTATAAACATGGGTCCGGAAATGCACCAGTCTTTAGTTACAGCCACCCCCCCCCCCCCCCAGGTTTGGGGTAAACAGTTCTTAAATACCTCGTAATGATTCACCGTTTCCATTCCAAACTCAGGATATGTGCCATATCATACCTGGTATTTCAGTACTTCATAATACAGTATTGGGTCGCACAACTTATCAGAGGGAGAGGTAATTTTCTTATGGGGGGGGGGGGGGATCAAACGTGGGGGAAGAGAGGAGTAACTGCTTTGGTCTTGTACTTTAATGAAACAAATTGTA
>JAHWFP010205370.1:1867-12081 GCA_023313725.1 Lithobius niger | reverse complement strand
TTATACCCGTAATGCAAAACAAAGAGAGCCCTATAATTTTTATATTCGTTTTGGCTGTTGCAGGCATAACAAAGTAAAGAAATGCATTCTCCTTTTTTTTTTTAAATCTGTAATGAAGTATTTACTCATGGGATGCTACACTGCTGGATATTCTGTTTCGATGAATCCCGTTTCGCCGAATTCCATTACTACGAAAAGTGTTGTAGTTTCGCCGAAAATTATGCCCTTCTTAAAATTCGGCGTAAGGGTATAATTCTCGACTACAGCAACATCTCGTTTTCACAGCCTGGTATTCCATCACGGCCAAAATAACCTTGTCTCTTCCAGAATTAATGGATGGGATATCAGACTTGTGTTTTCACAAGTTTCTAAAACCTTACCCATAACCGGTACTCCTCCAGGACCAAAATAACGTTGACTACTTCAGCATTTGTTGGAAGGGGTAGCAAACCCGTGTTTCCATAAATTTCTAAAATCTAACCTGCATCCTACTTTTCCTCTGTTGATAATCTTAACAACTTCGTATTAAATTTATAGGGTTGGGGAGGAGAATTTGTAACTCTAAAAAAAGTTCCTATTGAAACGTAATACATTCATTCCTATTGGTTCCATCCCAGTTTTCAGAGGGCACCACGCGTTTCATCTGGCAATTTTTGGTCATTTTCCAGCGCGAATCTAAAGTAAACTAAATTACAAATAAGCTAAACTAGATTATAATAATTAAATACAAGCTGTTTTCGTTTAATTTTAGGCTGAAAACTGATTCCCACATAAAACTCATGGCGCCCTCTATAAACTTAGACGGAACTAATAGGAATGAATCTAAGATGTTTCAGTATGGGGTCTCAGTCACAAATTCTCCTCCCCAACCCTATCAATTCTTGACGGTAGGAATACGAAATCCGTGTTTTCATAAGTTTCTAAAACCTTCCCCGCATCCTAGTATTCCTCTGTGCCAAAACTAATCTTAACTGCTTCGCATTAATGGAAGGGATATGGAACCTATGTTTCCATAAGTAGCTAAAACCTTTCCTGCAGCCTTGTGTTCTTCCATGGTGAAAATCACTTTCTATACTGAGGATAGCAAGTATAGCAAGCTGACATTTCCGAGCTAACAACTTCCAAGCTGTACCGTATTAATCCATGGCCAAAACCCCCTTGACTACTTCTCCCTTTTCTGTAAAACAGCAAATCTCTAATTTTCCTTAACTTTCCCATAGCCTATTCCTTCTCCACAGCAAAAATCCCCTTGAGTAATTCAGCGTGTCAGATCAGATAACAAACCCATTTCGTAAGTTTTCATACTCTTCTCCATTGTTTACTCTTCCACACGCTCAAAATCACCTCGATCACTTCAGTACATAATTGCACTTAATGCACGATGGTGACGTTACGCTAATACATCCCCATGCTAAAAGTGTAGTCGTTATATACGGTTGATGTGAAAACCCACACACGTCACAGTGGGTTAATTTTGATAACCCACACTTTTTTGATAATCTAACACTTTTTACGGGGGTCTACACAACCCCTGCTCCACCATGTGACATATGACCCGACTTTGTAAAACTACCGTAAAACAACACAAATGAAACCAGCATAAACAGGCACATTTACAACCTGCCACATTTTTCTTTCTAGCCTAACACGGAGAGAAAAAAAAAAACTCGCGTACTATGCTAGACCCCCACCCACGGAGGAATGGCCCAACCCCGCAATCTTTCGTTCCGACGGTACGAAAACTAGGCTACTGACAGTTCCTAAACACACCTAAAAACCTACGAGACTCAAGCGAATAGCGCATTTTATACACTCATCTTATTTAAACTATTAAACTATAAAAAAATACAGTTTTACCTATAAACACAAACATCGGTTAAGTTACCCAGCGTCTCTCCCCTTCGGTCAGCCTTCATACACAGGCAGCTTCCAACCCCGTTTATAAACCGGAACTTCCGTTCAGGAATTTACATAAGTCTCATGTAAACAATCTTGAATCCTTGAAACAAGTCTTTAAAAACTGTAATAATACGATAAAATTAGCTCGACGTCACACCTTAGCATTAAAACTTATATCCGTGCCGCGCGAGTGCTGATTTCCCTCCACGCCCTCGATTGGACTAGCCGTTTCGTGCAGACGAGCGAATATCCGCGGTAAATCGGCTACACCTCACAGATATCTCTTAACATAATTGCAAAATTTCTGTAAGAGTTTTCAAAACTTTCCTCGCTACCGCATACTCCTCATCCCTGGCCAAAATCACTTAAACCTAACCTAACCTAACTTCGGAACCCTGAAATCCTGAAACTAAAACAAAAGTTTCAAGTTTTCTTGGCTTAAAACCTTCCCCACTGCCTATTCTTCTTTCCATCCTGGTATAGGGAAGTGTACGTGTACGGGGTTTTCTCTGGTTGTTTCTCATCTGTTGCACGAAGGTTTCCTCTGGGTACTCCGGTTTCCTCCCTTATATGGCAAAAAATAACTGTCCTAATGGTGGTATCTTCCACTTACGTCTGCCGCTTGGATCTTTAACAAGCGCTTAGCCCTTATTCTATTCTATTCTATTCTATTCTATTCATAACTTCACACATTCTATTCTATTATATTCATACCTTCACACCTTCTATTCTATTCTATTCATACCCATTACCAACTTGCTGACTTCAGTAGTCGTGGGGGAGGTAGCAGACCAATATTTCCACAGCATAAAGAAAAATTCACTTTGTTCCGAGAAAAAAAAAAAAGGAAATCAGTATGAGAGGGCTAATCAACGATGGATGAATCATCCCCTCGCCTTTAAAAAAGATAAACAAAAAAAAAAAAGGGTTGGGCCATTACTGTAAATCCACAATTTTCTCAGAAACAATTTTCGCCTCGGATAACAGATTGATTCAGAATCCTTGGAGGCCGCCGAAAGCAAAGCTGAGACCCACCGAACAAAACCACAAAAATCAATCTTTCACAACGTTCTCCCAAGTAAAACCACAGCCATCCGGCCAGCAACGAACGTTTGCCTTGTCTGATACGGCCGTGCACTCATACATATTACATATGCAGCTAGAGAAAAAAAAAACGAGTTTCCTAGAAAGAGTATTCACTGAATTTCAAGCAATGTTTCCGTATCTCTGAAATTGTACATAGATGTCTCTGTGGGAGGTTTCTTTACAGTCGTATCGTAAGTCAAGGGTACCAGTCGCCCGAGTCTTAGACGATGAGGTCGTGGGAGCTATAAAAAATTGTGAAAGTACCGACGTACACTGTAAAACGTAAAGCAAAGCTCATGTATACGAAGTGTACTTTTGGGAACTGTAAACGAAAATGTGTTGAGTGAAAATTGATCCGTGTGAAAATGTTGGCCAACTATCGGGCTTCTGTGATGACGTCAAAACAGCATTTTCCGTGTCTCTGAGCCAAAAGCCTTCGATCGGTACTTTATTAGTGTAGATTCGGTAATACCCTCACAAAGTGCTGAAAATTGAGGGTAGTAAAAGTCAGTAAGCATAGTACTTCTTTTTTCCTCAAAAATTGTACCTACCACTGCAATACTAAAAGTGACAGAGAGCACTGCAGGTCACTTCTAAACGAGATTGTACTTCATACTTTTCTTAAGTGATATAACCAATGGAGAGCCACGCCAAACAATTTGCCCAATAAAAGCTGGTTCTGAAATCATTTTACAGGAGTTGCTCTGTAGATGTGCTCTTTCCATAAGGCCTTTCTAAATGGTCAAGTGGTTCAGGAGTTAGCTTAAAACGACCAGATTGACTGTTTTATATTGTTTAAGACCTTGTTATTATGCAATAATGGTAATCAGCACACGACAGCTGCAAGACGTAGACAGAAAATTAAAGGGTTTGTTTCCATATTGATTTAAGCGAACCGTAATTGATTACTAACAAAAACGTCAAGTGTGCCGTAAAAAAGGGGGTTATATGATTGAAGTTTCTCTTTACTTGTTAAAATATACACGGATAAAATTTGGATGATTTTTAATTGAAATAATCAAATGTACAATTGAGAAAATTGCATTTGTTTAAGTGCTGTTGTGCTTTAAGTTTTAAATATATGATTGGTAAAGCACAACAGCACTTAAACAGATGCAATTTTCTCAATTGTACATTTGATTATTTCAATTAAAAATCATCCAAATTTTATCCGTGTACATTTTAACAAGTAAAGTGAAACTTCAATCATATAACCCCCTTCTTTATGGCACACTTGACGTTTTTGTTAGTAATCCGTGTACGGCTATGGAGTCGTGCTACAAAGGTTTATGCATGCATTGTTGCTGGCCATTTTGAAACAATTCAACTCAGCTCTGGAAGCCTGCATTTACGAAATAAATACGCCATCCTATCGTTTCTAGCTGCCGGAGGCCTCGAAATTAACAACGTAGCTTAGTTTGGTTTAAATCTATATGCGTTTAGCTGAAACACGGATTCTTTTGGTCACAAATTTATTTGAGGCCCTAGACTAACGCTGTACGCCCCAAAACAAAAATTCAATAATGAACTTTTTAACAAAGACATAACACGTGCACGAAGACTGGATCTGGAGTTTTCTGAGTGGCATTGTTCCCAAATTACAATGGATAAAACAATGTCAAACAATCAAAATGATCGTTCAGGGACCCGTAACTCCGGAATGGATAGACCAATCGAAAATAAGGTCCCTCTGAGGATGAAGCACAGCGAAATTTTCTGGCTAACATCATGTTTCAGATTTTAGGTAGGTGCAGTAGTTTTATAATTGACAAGATACAAAACATTAAAACAAGCCAATCTAAACTGCATGCTACGCCAAAGTAGCACGAATTAGAAATAAAAAAGAACTCTTTTGATGCTTAAGGTAAGGTTTAACTGATCCGAGGTCAAAACAGCAAAGGACACAATTAAACTTTCGAGTAAGATTTCAGACGCTGAAGTACTGCTGACTGTTTAGTCCACGTAAAACCTTACTGCTGTATCCAACCATTATACACGTAAAAGCAATTAAATCCAAAAGCAATTAAGTTTCAAAACGTTTCATGCCCAAACAATTAAAGAATAATATTAAGGCTACACACTCGACTACTTCTTGTCATTTTTTTTTAAGTGTTCTTCAGTGACGTTCTCTACATGTATAATTTTTCACGATTTTCAAGCACTGTTCCGCACATGGAATTTCATTACTACTTTCCAGGGCATTTCTAGCTTTCAAGAACTCGCACGATCCCTGAATTTTCTGTAGAGCTGTTCTAAGCTCACTAAATCGATATTTTTAAACATTATCCAGGAATTTCGTGTAGTCAAGTAGAATGCACCAATCAATAGCAATTATATCGTGTGCAAAAGTGAAAATGGTAAAAGCATTTGGATACAGCAGTAAGGTTTCACGTGGACTAAACATTACAGTGACACTGCAGTATCTGAAACCTAACAGGAAAGTTTATTTGTGTCTCTTTCGATTCGGATCATTTAAACCTTACCGTAAGCATCTAACGAGTTCGTATTTTTTAAAATTTAATATAAACTATGGAGCTTTTAGGGGGCATGTCACTATAAGTGTAAAAAATACGCCAATGTCTTTACTAGTTTGTTAAACATGTAAAGCGGTTTGTTAAACATGTTCGGATAAAGACAAAAATTTGAATCTATTTTTTCAATACCTATCCATTTTTAGAATTTGTTGTTCGCATAAATTTTAAGATTAACCCAACGGGAAATTAAAAACAACGTTTGTTTAATTTATTTTACACATCCAAAGTGCAACCCATTCGCCGCGGAAACGATTAGCCCGCAGAGACGTTAAGATCTTCTTTTAAGTTACCGGTAAGCAAATTTGTTATCGAGATTGGTACACATGTACGAACTGAAGGACCTATGACCGCAAGAAGTGCATGGAAATAAAATTAGTTATTGACGCAGTAAAAATCACTTTATGCAGTTGTTGACTCGGACGTAATTATAGTCTTCTCTTTTTTTTATTTGCCTATTTTTTATTGGCTGTTTCTCATTTTAAATAGTTTTTTTTTTAGTTTTTATGTTTGCGTTCGTCCAAACGCCGTTGTGTAGCATCGTTTCGGCTTGACGGGTTGGAAATGAGACGCACATCATGGCGCTTCAAGTGGAGGATGCACAAGAGCTAATATCCCCAAAGAACGAGGGATGAAGTGCGAATATGATGTTTCTTGAGGAAAATCGTTATTTATTACGTCGTGAATATTGGATTCGTGATGTCAGACATGTTGGTCGGTTGGAAATGTTGACGTATCACTCTACAAAACTGATTATTCTTGTAGCCGGCAACAAGTGATCGCAACTGTTTCAGAAGTAACGCATTCCAAACGAGGGATTCGACAAAGCTAGAAATCTCGTACACCTAAGATTCAGATTTTAAATCCGTTGCAAATCTTGTGCAAATCTTGTAAATCTGTAAATCTTGTGTAAATGATCTAAATCTTGTGTAAATCATTCAAATCTTGTAAATCTGTAAATCCCAGCAAATATTCATGTAAATCTTTAAATCTGTACATCTGTGAAAGTCGCAAAACTTTACGTAAATCTTTAAATCTTCTGAAAAACCTCAGGTAAATCATTAAATCTTACTTAAATCTTTTGTAAATCTTTAAATCCCAGCAAATCCGTAAACTACCGTAAATCCGTTGGAAGATTTACAGATTTACAAATCTCGCACACATTTTTTTGTGTTTTTTGAAACCCTCGATTCCAAATCATTGCTCTCTGGCTCCTTCCGGCACCTTGTAACACCAATATGGCGTCACTTAACTTCCTATTCTTCGTCTGAATGAGATTCCCGAAAGGCCAATCTCACAATCTATTTATTTATTTGTTTGTTTTATTTACA
This sequence comes from Lithobius niger, assembly GCA_023313725.1. Classification (NCBI taxonomy): domain Eukaryota; kingdom Metazoa; phylum Arthropoda; class Chilopoda; order Lithobiomorpha; family Lithobiidae; genus Lithobius; species Lithobius niger. The sequence continues at coordinate 5,234 of JAHWFP010205370.1, read as the reverse complement.
AAATTATTGTAACGCTCCAAAAAAAGCATAATCATAATTTCACATTAAAACAACAATTTTAAAAACGGAAGGAATGTAGTGGCGCCCACCTCTAACTTCCTGTTCTCGCCTCTGCTCTCGCCTGAATGAGATTCGTGAGATACGCATCCCATAATTCATCCTTCCTGTCGCATTCGCTCCTGTGGTGTGCGACGAAGGCAACGCAAATATTAAAGGAAGGCGCCGCAAATGTGAAAATGCTAGACATTTGAAAACGATGCAAATATCAATTTATAAAATCGAACAGCTATTGGAAACTTAGTTCAAACTTACGCCTGTGCTAGGATACATTTTGCAAACAATATCACAGTTTAACAGTTGCCGTGCGTGTTTTTACCCTACTCTTCGGACATAAATTTCTCCAACATGTTTGAATTACTAAGGCTTAATTTGCTCACCATGCATGTTCAATGGCGGTAATCACAGCCATCATGGCGGCAACCAAAACCTCAATTCCTATGCTTCCACCAATCAAAAACCCAGAAAAACAAGTTGTTAAGATATTCGCTGTCGGTAAAACTCGCACTGTGCACACGCATTCCTCTGACATTTGTTGTCTCCTGTGTGGGGAACTTCTCATTGAAGAGTGGTCTGGTCACCAGGATTGCGACCGGATGTTTGTGCAAGTTTAGAGCCGTATCGTCGTGGATACCTTTCTTCGGTTTTTGCTGTGTGAATTCCAGGACGGTATCAGCTCCAAAAATAATTATTGAAAGAACTGCCATTTTTATCACTAAGGAAATACTATTACGATTCTGTGGTAAAGCTAATAATGCAATTATTGCTCCATTCCTTTGCGTTGCCTTGCCAACCCAATTGTACAGATTTCAGCATTGCAGGAAAACAGTTTTTTTTTCTGCCATTCCATTCTACTTGATGCTTCTATAAATGTAAGGGCGTTAGTATCTGTTCTCCACACTAGGATATCCTTTTCCCCCAAAATGGCTAGCCCAAACGTTAGTTACTCATGCCCTGCACTTGTTCATTTTATACTCACCAACGTTTCAAGAAGCTGTTTATGATACGGATTTGATGACGTAACTTCCCATTCATTTATTGACGACCATCGATTCAGTCCATGATATCTACAATTCCTCCGCCGGATAACCCAACAACGAATGAAAAAAGTCACTGGGCTGAGAATCAGCGTTATAATTCTTTTAGGGCCGATCGTGGTCCCAGGAAAAAAACAACCTCAGCGTGCCCTTTTACTAAAAGTTTCCCCCCTGCCCTCTCGGAGATTTGGTCACGCTAATGTCTTCCTTAACAGTCTTCCCTAAGGAAAGACGAAAACAATCCAAACATGTACACTGCAAATAAGTCAGTAGAGCAAGCCTACGTTTCGTCAGAATGACGTTTACCGGGATTCGCACTTGCAATCCAATCCGTGCCAGTTCCAAATCAGGGTCATGCCACTCCGACAAAACACAAGTGCATAAAGTTGGCTTTACTTTACTCCATCATTTCCAGTGAATGGTTCTCGCTGTTTGGCCTGCTTTCCTCTTCCCTTTAAATAATTTATAGCGATTTGTTTATATTTACTTACTTAATCTGTCATGCGAAGCGGCGTTCGTTGTATACAGGGGTAAACACAACCATTATGTAAATCTGAAACAGTCAACACGGCACGCCCACACGGATAAACCAGTGGGAAATCTAAATCCGCCCCTTCACGCGCAGTCGAACGTACAGTTTTCCAAGTCCTCCGCCTCCACTCCACCCTCCTCTTCCCTCCCATTAAACTGTGAAATTTCACGAGTTTCACTCAATTATTGATATGGCAATCCGCCCCATTAATATTGAGAGCCCTTGATGCGTTCCCAACATAAACGATGAAATTTTCATCCCACGCCCCAGTTTCTGACCGTTCCAAATTAATTCTCAAACTTAGCTCGTTCAGCGTAACTTAACCTTTTTAGGCAACCCATGAAGAAGTAAGCCGCCCTAGGCCCCACATACAACTTGATTAACGAACTTGATGGAAAGGGCACAAGCCCATCAGTCGAACCCAAAGGCCCCGCGATCCCATCTCCAGGACGGGATCAAAAGATAAAGAAGGATTCCTTTTAATTCCTGTTTACCCAAAGGATACTTATAGCGTGGAGAAGCGTGCTTTACGTTAAGGTTTCTAAAATGCAAAGCTCACATTTGTAGTCATATTGAGTGTCGTAAAACTGTTGTTTTACAACCTAAAATGCCAATAAGTTTCTTTCTTCTACGATTGTATGCTTTTTGCATTCTGATGATGTTATTAATGTGAGCTGATTGGCAAGTCATCATGGCTGAGCGTTGAGAGAGCTAAGCCTGGTTGCTGGAGGTTTGCGGATCTGGTGGAACCCCTGGAAAGAGGACCTTGGCAAATTCACCACCAGGACTGCCTACCAGGGTAGCGTGAGGAGGCTGCCATGATGCTTCAGCGGATATGGGAACTATTCTGGCAATTCTGGATAACCCACGATGATCGGAGGTTTCCCGGGTCAAATCCCCGGATTAGCACTTCCCATTACCAGGAATTTCTTCTCAGAAAAAAGTCTGGTAATGTTCAAAATTGAGCCGGTTCAGCCAAACAAGCATTAAATTGCATCGGCTGACAGAAAGCTCAAAGAATTTTTTTTTTTAAATATTAGAAAATAAATGGCTGGGGTTGCCAAATTTAACAGTTAAGGGGCATTTTTTACCCAGATCCTCACATTTTCAAATTATTTTTGATCGCGTTTATTGATCTGTCCCACTAGCGTACGGGTGGTGGGTTGCTGGGGTTGACCACATCAAGAAGCTGCCAAGTTTGAGGTGGGTTGTGGGGCGGGGCCGTGGGGAGGCCACAGTGTCTGGAGTAGAACTGAACATACTGTGTCGAAATCACTCAACATTGACGCTCTTGCAACAAAACTTGTTTACGGGAAAGAATGCTTTAAAGAAACGTGACTTTCCTTCTTTCCCATTCTGGAAATCCACTGCAAATGAAAGTACATAACGTTATCGGCAACAGTACGTGTTTATTAGGCGTTTTGGGGCTTGGGTGTAATGGTAAACTTGAATCGAACAAACGCCTCTACGTCAGCCGTCGCACACCATCGACAGTTTGAAAGAAGACTGCACGTACACACATACACCTCCGCTTGAGTCACCAAGCTGTTTGCGTGAATGTGTGCCGCATTATTTTTAGTTTACACTCGATGTTGAAGCAGCTGTTCCGGAGGACATTAACCCGCCCGTCGAAAATGATGTTCTCATTAGGCTGGCCAAGTCATTGAGATGTTTTTCCCCCCTTTTTTTATATTTTTTTTTTCATTCTTTTTTATCTGTAGCGTAAAATTGGCTGCTGGTC
>JAHWFP010205365.1:0-10201 GCA_023313725.1 Lithobius niger | reverse complement strand
ACCTGGCCGCTCTGTGCGCAGGAGTGCGTAATGTCATCCCAGAGTAGTAACGGTAATAGTCTACATCCGTATGTAGGCTGTACTGTGGCCGAGCCCAGTGACCTTTTACCCGATACAGTTCGTTGCATATTTGTATTACTGTACATTTTTAGTGGTGCTACGATTACAAACGCTGATCTTCGCTAACTTTGCTCACTCAATCAGCGAACCCTCTGACGTAGGATACACTGTCATAGTCTATATTGGTTGTTTGCAAAAATTAGGCTGTAATTTTTTTTTCTCATAATAAAAACTTTAACTATTATTTCAAGATGTGTCACTAGAAGACGTGTGAAGATGTGTCATATAGAAATAAATAAATACAGATGCGAATCTATTTACGTTGCCTTTTGGACCTATATTTCAGACTGCCTGAGTGGGGAATCGAACCCACGACCTTTGAAACTAAAGGGCGAGGTCCTACCGCTGAACCATACTGACAGGGCCAAAAGGAAACGTCCATAGGCAGCATTTAACACGTACATATACTATACATATAAACAAACACTTTCCAATCGCTACTGGAGGGACGCTTATTTGCCGGGCCATACTGCGAATAAAACGAATGGAACACTTAAACGTGAAATAAGGATTAAAGACGAGAAGCCAAAGGCTCAACAAGAGTTAAATAAATACAGATGCAAACCTATTTACGTTGCCTTTTGAACTTTTAAGTCATACTTAGAGTGTGGCGCGGCAAATAAGCGTCGCTCCAGTGGCGATTGGAAAGTGTATGGGTATATGCATATATGCACGTGTTAAATGCTGCCCATGGATGCTTCCTTTGGCTTTGTCAGTATGGCTCAGCGGTAGGAGCTCGGCGTTTGGTTTCGAAGGTGGTGGGTTCGATTACCTGCTCAAGCAGTATGACATAAGTCCAAAACGCAACGTAAATATGTGCATCTGTATTTATTAACTCTTGTTGAGCCTTTGGCTTCCCGTCTTTTATATAAAAATAAATAGTTGGATGTGGGTACTTTTTTAAAATATAGGTTTATATCGTTTTTATAGTACAGTTTTAGTTATTACATTCTTTCTGCAGGCCTATTTCTCGGGAGTTCAAGACACTGACCCTTACCTTTCGTAACGACAAAGAGGAAGAACTTTGGCGCCAAGCGTTCCTGAAAGTAGGATTAGAAATCACCGCCACGGTAAGTAGTTTACAGTGTTAACGGCATACATGAATGCGGTGTAGCAGAGAAAATGAACCATCTTTTTTGTATAACACCTCCAATCGAAATGAAATCTGGATAAGATTGTTCACGGTGCCATTTGCACATGGTTGGTAGAGTTTGGTTGGCCGCGACACACGCGTTTGGAGTGTTGGAGATTTGTTCTTGTCTTTAGCAGGAGCACACCTCTGTCATCTTACCGTTGTCATGAGCAACCAGGGCTTTCCCTTGCGATTTATTTAAGCGGTTGCATACATCTTCCCCAGAGGATGCACGCCCTCATAAAGTATATAAGGCTAAGGTGCGCAATGGAGCGAGGCTGCCCCTATGCCACTCTAAGACAAGTCTCCTCATTTGACCCACGCCCTATTGATGAAGGAAGTCGAAGACATTCCAGCGTTGCAGGGCATTAAGCGTTTAACGTTTTACTTGAGCTACGCAGACCATTACTGTAAAATGTTCTAGTATGAGACGAAGGAAATCTGTAAACAATGCCAATCCAAAAGAAAAGGGCAATCTGCTTCTTTCGATCACGACATAGCATCAATACAATGGGTGGCAATGTGAGCTGTTAAACCTTGGTGACACGAAGTTGATGATGTTGCCAACCCTGAACTCCTTTAAAGCAAAACTACACACATTGAATCTATCCAAATTTCTGATGGTTACTTAATTCTCGGCCCGTTTTGATATTTTCTACTTTGTTGTTATTCTATTTGATCTTGTATGACAACGGACTTCTATCCTGTATTGACATTATTTTGTATTTAAAAAAAATATTTTATTGTTCTTTTATCTTTGCATGACAACGGGCTTCTGTTCTGTATTGACATTATTTTGTATTTTGTTTTCTAAATATTTTATTGTAGTTTATCTTTGTATATCCTTTAGCTTGGTCAGTTGTCCCCGCCCCTATACACCCTATTCTTTAAATTTTTGTTCCATTTACCTTTAACTGTTGGTATCCTCCACGTCCCATTTTAGGCTGACTTTTAGTGATCGTAACAAAAAAATAAAAATAACAGACTTCACGCGTTCCTCCCAAACATTAATTCACTTGGTCATATGTTAACAAAAGTTTGTGCATTGGTGATAAACCTATCTTGCCAGTCAACGGTCGTGGTGCCACCTATTGATTGGAACAACGCTGAGAGGCTGTCACCTCCTCGTGGCTCTGAAACGTGTTTATTACAACAATTAGACGTGGTGATGGAACTCGGTACACTTTCAACAAGTATTCTAACTGCCAAGCCCGAACACAAAGCAATAGCGAAGGCAGTATGTGAAGTACGGAGTGGCTCATGATCATTTAACACTCACCCATGACATCCTTCCCTAATAATATTGATAAGCCATTAGTTTGATTTGATTCGTTTGTGAGAATCAGGAATCGAAAGTCGTTATTCTGATGTTACAGCATTATGACGCAGCTACGTAATACTTTTCACAACCATGTCTGCATATCCTGTCGCTGCGATAAAAGTTTTTGCCTTTGAACGAGCAAGTGCCCATCCCCATCAGACTTCTTTGCCCAAACTGTGTCCTGTCAATGCAATAAAGGTTTCTATTGCCGTTCGGAAATATCCAATACCTGAAAATTTATAGCATTCTTCCCCGAAGTATGCTTCTCTTGCTGGAGTTTGAAAGAGCAAGTGCCCATCCCCAGACTTCTTTGCCCAAACTGGATCCTGTCCCTGCAATAAAGGTTTTTGCCTTTAAACAGTGAAGTGTCCATCCCCATCAGACTTCTTTGCCCAAACTGTGTCCTGTCAATGTAATAAAGGTTTCTATTTCCGTTCGGAAATATCCAATACTTGAAAATTTATAGCATTCTTCCCCAAAGTATGCTTCTCTTGCTGGAGTTTGAAAGTTGTGTAAAGACGGCCAGCACTGTGTAACCCCCTCCTCCGCATGCGTGAGGATCCTCTATAAAAGCATTCGGGCTAGACCGGCCCGCCATCTTTTCCTCCAGCTTCAGACGAGACGTCTTCGCTTCTCTCCCTTCAAATCCAAGATCTTAGATCCAGTTTTCTACAATCCATCATTTTGCATTTCTCGGGTTGCATGCAAACGTTCAAGCGGATTGCACCATGGCCCGATCCAGAGAACAGCAACCGACTATTCAACCAAGATGGCCGCTCCATCGCCTCGCAGTCCATCACCCTCCGATCCGAATATTGTCGTCAGTCCATGACGTACACCATCGCCGATCCCTTGGCTTCGGATTTCCCCTTCTGCTTCACCACTCCCATGTGGTCCACTTTCCTCAAATTCTTTAATCAAGAAGACCAAAAAAACAAACCATTCTCATCAATCGTCACCTTCAAAATCACACCAATCTTTGTCCGAACTTCCTATCAATCTTTCCTCGCACTCTTCCAAGAATCCGGACCGTTCTTCTCGTGATGAACAACCTCTATCCGCTTCTCAAGTTCATGCTTTAATGGATCGTGCGATCCGTGAATTCAAGTACAAACCAATCAAAAGTAAGCTGCCTTCATCATCCCTTAGCCGTTCCTACACGCACGATTGGATCACGAACACATCTTCATTTTCTCACAAGCGTCCCAACTCGCCAACGGAATCTTTCCCAAACCAAACCAACCTAAAAACATCAGGGAATGACACAGTTTTTATTCAATCACCCGCCGGCCCCCCCCCCCTCAAGAAAAAACGGCACCATCTCAGTCCTGTCCATTCCATCATTTCTACCACTGATTTTGATTCGGCGTCGGTCCTTAATGACTCTTCACGCAATGACGCTTCTCATCATTCATCAACAACAGACTCTATGGACACCTCACATCACGCCCACTGCAGCGACAGCTCCACGGATGAAGACGACGAGGACAACTCTTCAATCCCTCTTTTTGAACTTCTCCGCAAAGTAGAAGAAACAATCCCGGACAGTTTTTTTTACAAACCTTCTCCATCCTCGACAACAACCACGAAAAATAGAGGTCTCACCAAAGAAATTAGATTCTGTCAACGAGACAAGACCCTCAAAACCAGGCCCATGCTCGGCCAATCAACAACACTTCTAACAACGCTTCTTTGGAATGGGGGGGGGATTGAGGCTTAATGGCGCGTCGACAGCTTGGTCATTAGTCCAACCTCAGTCACAGTGCAGTGGTCCGGGTTGCCACTGCACCACACATTACAGAGATATTATTCAAACCCCTAATCTAAATCTTGTCATACATCTGTACCTCCTGCAAAAATTGAAAAACACCGGACAGGAGGACAGACTTATCGCCCAATTGACGCACAATGTCATGCGGAAGATGGAAACGACGACGAAAACCATCAAGATGGCAACAATCAACAAGAAAGTGCCGGACCGTAAGTGGCCGCCGACACCAATAACATTCAGGAGGGTCAACCCCCCGCAAAAGGAAACAGTGAGTAAGTCGAGTGGAGTTTGGAATGGCGGCATCTTCCTTGGGAAAGGGGAACCACTAGAACTTGACAAAGACCCACCTCCGCCCAAACCTGGCCTTGAAAACTGGTTCTTACGTCCCCACAGCGACGGCGCAGTTAATCCTCGTCACTTTGCAACTTATCCTGAAACGGACTTCGGTACGGCACTCCACATCCCCAAACGACTCGATATTCCGTCTTCAGTCCTGAAAAACAGTGACAAAATTATACAACTCACTGTCCGTGTCCTTTCTCAAGCAGATGTCATCTACACAGCCATTAATGCTTTATGTGTAAGACTCAACCGAACCTAGCCAATCTGAAGCCACACGTCTGATTGGCATCATTCAACAACTCTTCAAAAAGGCCTCCATTGCAGTCTATCACTCGATGAACTGGTCAACAAAAGCCCTTTTCAACTAACTCTCCTGCAACGAGAAGCAGCGCTGAACACCTCATCAAACATCACCGACTCCACTCGTCACATTTTGAGGAATCAGCCCATCCATGAAACCGGCACAGTCTTCCGTAGACAGTTCCCGAAACTTGCTCCTCATTTGAATTCTTCACGCAAACCGAAATTTAATAAACCCTTCATCAAAAACCAAAGACCTTTCTAGTCCAGCCCCAAGAAATCCGATTACAAGGACTCCAACCCATCAAACTCCTCATAACCGAACAACTTCGAAGATCCAAGACCACCAAACAGATCCTATGACAACCAGTCCTTTCGGAACAACTCCAACAACAGAGACAAGGGCAAGAATAACAACAAACGTTCCACATCAGACCACCGCAGCCACTACTCTTCAACAACCCATTGCAGCAAATCCCGTCACAACCAATGACACAACATCGTTCCCCATTGGTGGCCGACTCCGCCACTTTCACCATGCTTGGGAAAACGTCACCACAGACAACTTCATACTCTCCATCATCACACATGGTTTTCATCCCACTTTTCTTTCAAACCAAAATTGGTAACCATCCTTGGTGGGAATATACTCCAAAACCAAATACTCAACTATCCAGCGAAATCCTAGAACTCCTTCAAAAAGGTGCCATCTGGAAAAGCCTAAATCCAAATCATCCCAGATTCTACAGCACGATCTTCCTCAGACCCAAGAAAACTGGCGGCGAAAGATTAATTTTCAACCTGAAACCACTAAACAAACTCATGGAAAACACGCATTTCAAGATGGAAACTTTCGAAACCATCCGTTAAAACCTAAACAAAGGCGACTGGACCATCTCTCTCGATCTGGAAGATGCCTATCTTCATGTTCCACTCCACAGGGCGATTCATCATCCCTTCCGGTTCATATACGACGGAATCGTCTACGAATTCATTTGCCTGCCATTTGGTCTAAACGCCACCCCAAGAATCTCCACATCAATCTTAAAACCTGTCCCAGCTCACCTACACCAGAACCAAGTTCTAGCAAGCACCTACCTAGACGATTGGCTTCTAAACAACGAATCACCCAACCAACTCATCTCAAACGGAGAATTTACCACAACCTTTCTCTCAAATCTAGGATTCGGCATCAACATGAAAAATCCCACCTTCAACCAGCTCAATCCTTCATTTTCCTAGGAGCCTCTTTCAACCTGGAATATGCAAGCATCACTCCCTCACCAGACAGAATCAAAGCAACCCTTGCGACCTGCAGAAGTTTCCGACAAAAACATCAATACACGCTGCCAGACCTAAACTCCCTGATAAGAACCTTGGACTCCATAGTATCGCTTGTCCCCTAAGGCAAATGGATGACAAGACCATTCCATCACTATCGGATCGACCGTTGGAAAGAGACGCTCATCCAACATCCTCGACAACGTCCGCCACAGACAAAACGTTCCCTTCGAAAGTCTCCTCTGGTGGTCAGACATCAAGACGCTATCCCAAGGAAAACACCTCCACAAACTACAACCAGACCTGATCCCTTTAACAGACACATCCCTACAGGGATGGGGAGCACACATAAACCAAATGGAGGCATCAGGAACATGGTCAAGCCAAGAAATGGATCTCATCAACTTCCTGGAAATGAGAGCATTCCTAAAAGTACTCCACATTTTCGAAACCACGTTCAAGGCAAGACAGTCCAAGTTCAATCAGACAACACCATCGCTGTCGCTTACATCCAGAAAGAAGGTGGAACGCATTCCCGACGTCTCCATCAAATCACTTCCGAAATTTTTCACCTGTGCATTTCACTCCAAACAACCATCCTTCTGCTTCGCATACCTGGAAGCCGCAACGTTATAGCACATTCACTATCCCGTCAGAAACCACCTTCAGGGGAATAGTCTCTAAAGACATCCATCTGCGAATCTCTCTTCAACGTTTGCGGCAAACCTATGATCGGCCCATTTGCCATAAGTCAGAATGCCAAATTTCACCACTTCATCAGCCCAATTCCCGAAGACAAAGCCTGGACAGTGAACACCTTGACGTTCCCATGTAAGGATCTCCATGCCAACCTCTTCCCACCATTCAAGCTCCTTCCAACAATTCTCCAAAGAATCCAAACAACACCGGGCCTATGCCTTCTAATTGCACCAAATTGGCTGGCAGCACTTGTTTTCACTTCTGCTAAAACTCCTCATAGACCTCCCAAGAAGTCTCCCAGACATGTAAAGGTCTTTGCCTTTGAACGAGCAAGTGCCCATCCCCAGACTTCTTTGCCCAAACTGTATCCTGTCGTTGCGATAAAGGTTTTTGCCTTTGAACAAGTACCCATCCGCAGCCTTCTTTGCCCAAATTGTCTCGTGTGAAGAGAAATGAGACTGCAGTAGTAAGATAAATATAGGTGTAACAGAGGTAATGGTACAAATCTGGGTGAGCTTATAGAGTCACTGGGGGGGGGGAGTCCACGTTTGCACGTGAGAGTTTGATTGACCTTGACAGGTCCGTTCAAGGTCATCACGTATCTAACTTTTTACCCAAGTGTCGTAGACCACTGGTGTAAATTTGAAAGATGCTGAGAATCAGTAACCAATACTACCAAAAAAGACAAAGCAAAAACAGGTTAATAACTACTAACGTTATGGGTAAAATAAAACCTGCCCGACACGCTGCCCTTACATTTTCTTCGGTTTTCCTTTGACCATAACGTTTGTCGTAATAACCTATTTTCTTTCAGTCTTTTTTTGGTGGTATTGGTTAATGATTCCCAATAACATTAAAATTTACACAATTGGTGTAGGCTATGACACTCGGGTAAAAAGTTGGAAACGTGATGACCGTCAACGGACATGTCAAGGTTAATCAGTCTCTCACGTACACACGGCCCGCTAACGACACTATAAGCTCACCCAGTTTCCATTCCGATTGGGTGATAATTTTCTTCACTCCAGTCCCCAGATACAGATACAGAAATGGTGGACCCTAGACACTCCAGTCTACAGTCCCTGAATTCACTCCAATCCCTGGATTCACTTCAAGTCCCTGGATACACTCAAGTTCCCACTCCAGTCCCCAGATACAGATAACGAAACGGTGGGACCCTGGTACATTACTTCTGTTACACCCTGCATACAGGATCATTTTCTTCACTCCAGTGCCCAGACAGTACGACTGGTGTTTGTTTAATCGTATCATGTTAATCATTGTGGACCTGGTCGAACCCCTGGAAAAGGGATCTTGGCAAAGGGTAGCGTGAGAGGCTACTATGCTCCTTCAGCGGCTATGGGATGTATTCTGGCTAATTCTGGACACGCTTTCGACCCCGACGATGACCGGAGGTTTCCCGGATCAAACCCACGGGCTGGCACCTCCCTTTAACAGATTTCTTCTTCTCTAAAAAAAAATCTGGTAATGTTCAAAATTGAGCCGGTTCAGCCATACAAGCATTGATTGCTTCAGCTGACATAAGGCTCGTCAAAATTAAATTTCTAAAAAAAAAAAAAATTCAATATTTGATGGAATGTAGTTTATAATTAAACACTGCTATAAAGTGAAAGCGTTTGAAAGTGAAAGTGAAAGCGAAAGTGAAAGCGTTTGAAAGGAGAGGCGGCCTTTCCTGGTTGAATGATATCACTACCTTCAAAGGCCGATCGTGTTTGGAAACTTGGCGGATTTTTCTACCAGTTTGGGTTTTGGGTGGATTTATTTATCTCGTAAATGTTCACGCTAGTGTGTCGCGCCAAGTTTGGCAACAATCATCACAACAAACATCACATCAATTTAATTGCCGAGGTTGTAAACCATTGTAGCGCGACGCCATAGCGTCAATGTTTAATATCCTGAAGCAGAGTTGAGCACATTTCAGGTATTTAACGCGGTACAAACACTTAAATTGTGTTGAAATCAAGAGCAATGACTCACCTGACAAAAATTAACTCGTGTAGGAATGCCAGTTCAGCTGCTTTCAATGCAAAATCTGACCCTCAATAACGTTGCAAATGTGTTACTAGCTACTAGCTAGCTAATTCTAGTCCGCTCATCCCCCTATTAATTTCCATAGGGTGATTATTCATCGATACCGAGATAACGGGAAGGCTTCCAGCTATGAAATTGAACGAATGGCTGCTGGGCTGCAGTACGATACGAACTGCGTACCTTTTATGGTTTGAAGCCTAGGGATGGCGTTGGATGGCGTGTAAGTACGAAAACATTGTTATAACCATTGTTAGTATTGTCGGCATCGTCTCTCATTGGACGGCCAAAGTTCGGACAATGACACCGTGTATACTGACGGGCGTGCCTAGACACACACTAGTGTAGCACGATAAATCTAAACAACGTTGCCAAAGAAATTGTATTCACGTCCAATCCACGAAAAATAAACCAACTGTAAAATCATAGTAAAATAAACAAAGCCAAAAACTGGTGAAGAGTCCACCAAGTTGAGAGTGGTTCGGCCCTTCAATGGAGTGATATCAATACACCAAAAGTAACGAAATAAAACAAATTACAACAAAATTAAAACAAAACCTAAAACCTATAAGTGCTGGTGCACACGTGCGTTTTTTGGACGCGCGTCGACGCTGCGGCGCCGCTGCGGTGACGCAGCCAATCAATGGACACGTGCGTTTTATTAACACGCGTCGACGCTGCGGTGACGTATGTGCGCGTTCGGTTCCTTAACCTCGTGTACAAAAAATTATAGTTTGAAACCAATGAGATGATATTGCCTTTTTCGCCTACCTCGTGAACAAAAAATATATTTTCAGACCAATGCGACGAATTTTGGTACATTGATGTACTAATTTAAGACCAGGGGAATATGTTAACATTCGGATAAGTTTTTTAATTACTTCCCAATGAGTCTTCAATCATTTCTGCAGCAACATTTCATATATCAGGTGCGGTTAACTTGGCGAATGTTTTGGTGTGTTTATATCACTCCTTAGAAGGGCCGAACCATTCGAAACTTGGCAGCCTCTTTTGCCAGTTTTGGTTTTTGATATGATACAGCATACTGTAAATCCTTTATTTGTGGTCGTGTCCTCAATTATAGCTGGTCTTTAATTGTAGATCGTATTTTCCCAATCATAAATTAGTAGTAGCCGGTCTCTAATTGTAGCCTGGTGTTTTCCCAATCATAAATTAGCTGGTCTCT
>JAHWFP010205346.1:0-11090 GCA_023313725.1 Lithobius niger | reverse complement strand
TTGTAGCATAATACACTCGAATACAATTTTTAGTCCCACTTACGTTTAATAATAAGTATGGTCCAGAGTCGGATCGACAACGACAGCCATCTTGATATTAGAGATAACAAATACATGACGCAGCAAAGAACACAACTGACGTCAGAGTTGGCGGTCTTAGAAAAGCCACCTACATTAAAGGCCGTATCTTATCAGACAAAGAAAGGCAACTAAAATCAGCAATTGACATAGAAGCAAGCGCAAGTTTGCTAGAGGCTGCCATCTCCACACCAATCGGCGAAACTTCAAATTAACCGACGCGGGTGCCAAATTCTGCCAACCGATGACGCCACTTGGCAAACTTGTCGCGTAGGTATTTGTTTCGCCTTCTAGAAATGATACGGCCTTTACTGTAGGTGGCCATGTCTTGGGTGATGCTGAGTCATACATGGGCCGGCTTCGCTTGCTAGCATATAGGAGCTTAATTAGGCAAATCAAGCTCCAAAAACCACAAAGTGCAATCTGCCCCTGTGCATCTGATTGTTTCGAACCGGGTCAATACGGTGTATACCTGTTTCGTCGAATCCCGTTTCGCCGATCCCCGTTTCGCCGAAATTTTAAGCTCTGATTAAAATTCGGCCCGTAAGAGGAATCCCCATTCGCCGAAATCCGTTACGCTGAATCAAACTATTCTTTAAAAATTTGACGTTGGAGAAGTTAAAGATGCATTCCTAAGTGGAATATTATGTGAAGGCAAACCAAGCAGTGCTACATAAAATGCTACATATATGGTTTGCCTTCATATAATCTATTACCGTACTTTTTACTCCATTATTCATAAGTGGAAGGAATTTGTAATTAGTTGCGGTTTCTGAAGTTATCCCGTAAAATTATTTCGCAAAATTATTCGGCGAAGCGGGATTTGGCGAAATGGGAATTCCTATTCCGCCGAAAATTAATACACTTATTAAAGTTCGACGAAACGGTCATACACCAGTTCGGAGGTTTAAAAAAATATGACTTTATTTTTGTACGCTATAAATTAAAAAATCTAGGCAACCGTCAACTCTCAAATCGAATAGATAACGAAAAATGTGTTTATCAAACTTTCGCCTTTACTCGGAAATTAATAACAAACCGTTTTGGTTTAATTTAAATCGGGCATGTTGTTTGTGATACTTCACTTCTTGTAAGATTTCATTTAGATGTGTGTTTCATTGATTTTAGAGGTAGGCAAGAGTTTACGATTTTTCGGTCGTACGGTTGGACATTAAATTGCAATGCAGTCTACTCTTCCGGGACAAAGGGTGGACACCGAGAAAGTGCACCTTACAATTATCAATGATTTTACCAAGTGGGTTAAAAGGTTGGAGAAACGAGCGGAAGTAAAGAGAGTGGAAAATTGTTCCACAATTATTACTCAAACAAAAAATAATTCGCAGCCCATTTATTCTGCAACATTTACGGTCCTTAACTTGAACCGCGGCCTAATCAAGCGTTAAGACCCTGCCTGGATCATAAAAAGTAATTAAATTCTGCAATTTCCGATGTAATTGCCAATTATTTTCTCACTCTAATTTTTTTTTTAAATTCCTCTCGTCTCGTGATACAGCTTTCCCGATTTTAGTTTCGTGGAGTTAGGTGAATAGTATCAATGAATAATGAACGTCATTCTAGACTTTCTTAACGGTCTTCACTAGTTAGCACTACACAAAAGTCAATACTTAGCACCTCTCCCTGCCTATGTAAATTCCTGTTATCTATTATTTTCCCCCCGAGTTTATTCCATAGCCGTAAAGTGCTTTCGTGCTTCACTATAGTGTCAAGAAAGTAATACGCCCCTTCTCCCTCCCCACCGCCATGAAAACATTCATGCCAGTTGAAATTAAAGCTAAATCAACTAACTTGTACTGTAAGCCCACAAAGAACAACAACACCAACACTAAGCGTAAGCAAGGAAGACACTTTAGGTAGCCATCGACGAAAACTCGCAAGTGAAATACCTAGTAACCATGGAGACGCAAGATTCTCTCCTTGTGGCTCAAGACACGAAGTGAGTGAGTTTATACTAGTAACTAAATTTATTCCAATTAAAAATGAAACAGTAACTCACAAGAACACTGTCTCTCGTATGAGGTAATTAAAAATACGTGAGTCGGGGAAAAACACCATTTATACTACAATATACTAAGTTTACTAACTAGTAACTAAAATAGGTTTATAAGACAACAGGGATATAAAACAAGGTTCCCACCAACCTAGGAAACTCAGGGAAATTAAACTACGTTTGAATCTCAGGGAGAACTCAGGGAAAAAAAATAATATTTTAAATAATGTATTTCCCATATAAAAACTTCATTCAGCCTTTTTAACACAAAACTGGTAAGATGTGTGAAAAAGATTCCTTCCTAAAATTAAGGTAAATAGCCTGGAAAATGACTTCATCTACTCTGGAAAACCTGGAAAACCCAGGGAAATTGATTTCAGTATTTTGGTGAGACTCCTGTAAAAACGAAGCCAATGTACTAAGTTAAGAACATGAAACAAAAACATCGATAATTAGCTCATTATTTTTAAAAAAGGATTCCGTATCATCCAAGGATAGTAGCCAATCAAACGTTAGCCTCTTAAACGTTCTAAAGTTGCTTCCCTTCTTGACAATTTTAGGTAAAAGGTTGTAAAATTTCGGCGCCAAAAAATAACTAGGCTTATTTCAGTGTTAACTTTCGGTTGGGTAATTTGCGTAGCAACTTCGTTCCTCGTATCGTAAATAGTAGACAATTGATCTGTGACATGTAGCTCCGCGTTTTTACGATAGTTAAGCAAAGTTCTTTAAATATTCAATGATCTTACAGGTAAGATAACAAGCTCTTTAAAAACTGGTAAGGCATGATCTTGCCTCTTTTTAAAAACCATTAGTTTAAGAATTCTTTTTTGCAAAGTTATAAGAGGCTCTAAAGCGTTTCTGTAAGTTCCACTCCTGAAAAGGATGGAGTATTGCAAAACCGATTAGACCATTACAAAATAAAACACCTACAGCAAACAACCGCATAACAAAGCGGTGTTTGCCCACGTTCCAGAAAACTTAATGACTCGTGTGGTGCGTAGGATACTGTACCAACAAAAAATTTAAAATTGTAGTAACAAAACTCAGTACAAAGTTTAAAAAATATTATCTACATCATTATTAACGTACGATGTGCGTGCGTGTACCTCTACTCCTCTAGAACTAAAGCACCTACGAATTTGAGAGTAGTGCCAAATGAAAGATACTTAAATTACGCTTCGAGTAGGCCTATATTTTCATTGCTGTAACTTGGTTTTGTGGCCCTCAAATACGTGAAACACTAAAACGTTCTATCAGGCAAACTAATCAGAAAGAAACCAACTAAACTACACGAAGCACGTATCGACGCCAACAGAGTGAGCGAAAGTGGTTTTTTGACCATCAAACACGCGAAACACTGAAAAGTTCTATCAGGCAAACTAATCAGAAAAGAAACCAACTAAACTACACGAAGCACGAATCGACGCCAACAGAGTGAGCGAAAGTGGTTTTTGACCCTCAAACACGTGAAACACTGAAAAGTTCTGCCAGGCAAACTAATCAGAAAAGAAACCAACTAAACTACACAAAGCACGGATTAACGCCAACAGAGTGAGCGAAAGAGAGTCAAAAACCACATGCGAAACACTGAAAAGCTCTATCAGGCAAACAACTACACGAAGCACGGATCGACGCCAACAGAGAGAGCGAAATTGGTTTTTGACCCTCAAACACGTGAAACACTGAAAAGTTCTGCCAGGCAAACTAATCAGAAACGAACCCAACTATACTACACGAAGCACGGATTGACGCCAATAGAGTGAACGATAGTGGTTTTTGACCCTCAAACACGCGAAACACTGAAAAGTTTTATCAGGCAAACTAATCAGAAAAGAAACCAACTAAACTACACGAAGGACGGATCAACGCCATCAAAGAGAACGAAAGTGGTTTTTTGACCCTCAAACACGCGAAACACAGAAACGTTCTTTCAGTGAAACTAATGAGAAAAGAAACCAACTAAACTACACGAAGCACGGATCGACGCCAACAGAGTAAGCGAAATGGCTAGTGTCAGTAAAAATATAACCATTGAACTATAAACAACAAAAGTAATGGATCTAATGAAAATAATGCGGGTAGGAATTTGCACTTGATGGACTGACAAGGTAAGGTGCACAAATTAAAATCATAATTTTAAAAGAGCCTAAAAGTGCACAAATAAAACAAAACAACGTTTCTGAATCAATCCTACTTTTTTCCGTCTTAAGGTTTCAGTTTAAATTAAAAACAGAGCAAAACTGCCGTGTCACCCAGCAACAAAGATTGTTGAAACATCATAATTTTGACAAAAAGAAACCCCGACACATACTCCGTTTTAGAAAAGGCGAATACGGGGACCAAGATGTAAGCACTGTCCTTTTCCCTTGGAAATCCGAGCCCGAAAGACGCAAGGGAATATGTCTGGGATTTCTTTTCGTCAAAATTTATTTATATGTGTTAACAATCTTTGATGTTGGGTGACACGGCAGTTTTGCTCTGTTTTTAATTTATACTGAAACCTGAAGACGGAATAGTGTAGATTTCGAAACGTTGTTTTGTTTCATTTGTGCACAAAAAAAAATTATCACACTCTGGAGCGTCTTATGTGCACAAGTAAGGACATGACGGCGTGGATTTATGAACCCTAGATCGAGTGCACATACCCAGTTTCATTTTTCGAATTCCCGGCACTGAGTTTTCCGGCACTTCAGCCTGGTAGAGGTTTTAGGTTGTTTATCGTACTCTCACGAAGCGCGGTCCCCTACACTTCTGACTGCGCACTGCCACGTGCTGTCGATTTACAGAACCTTTTGTCTGTGGGCTCGATACACGATGCGCTCGATCTTTGTACGCTCATAGCAAGTAACCTACTGGGCTTAGGGGGCCCGTACACCACTTACAGTATTTATACAGGGTGGGGCAGAAAGGACGGAACACCCTTGGCAATCAAAGATGGTTAATGTTAGGATAATGAAACTTTGCATGGTATGTAGGCGAACGGGGGCCAACTAACCATGAATCGATCACTGACCTTGACGCATATTTTCAAGGTCATCGTGACGCTAACTTTTTAACTATGCTTCGTAGAACTCCAGTTTAAATTAGAAACTTGTAGACATTGGCAAGGCATGGCCATTGCAAAAAAACAGAACGCAATTAGGTACACTAGTTTAGGAGTTACGAAAATTGCAAGCATCATTTTGTTGTGCTGACCGAGTGGCTTTCCTGCCAAACAGTGAGTGTAAAATTAAGTCCAGTGGTCCTCAAAGTACATGAAGCATGCTTGGAAGCAAACACCAACTGACACACTGATGACTCGACACTAGCTCAACACAACCTGCTACATTACACCAGGGGCCAATAAAACGAGCCCCTCCAAGGCGAAAACAAACATGTTCATTTGTTCCTGATTACACGTATAAACGGATGGTGCTGCAAACTACAGCATCTTATGCAAGTTGGCATAGTTTAGTCACCGTGGTCGTCTAGAAATGAAACTAATGTTGTTCCTCCCTCAGGTTAACATTTCTGATTTTGTTTCAGAGCAGATCACGGTTAATGAATTATGCCAATTTGCGTATGCTGCCAACACCATTACCTACCAATACAATGCATGGTGTACGAAAGAGCCTGACAGAACTGTTTGGCAGGAAACCCCTCGGCCAGCACAACAGAATGATTCTTGTAATGCCCGTAACTCCTAAACTAACGTACCGAATTTCGTTCTGTTTTTTGCATTGGCCAATCCTTGAGACTGTCTACAAGTTTCTAATTTACACTGGGGTTCTACGAAGCATAGTGAAAAAGTTTCACGATGACTTTGAAAATATGCGTCAAGGTCAGTGATCGATTCATGGTTAGTTGGCTCCCCGTTCGCCTACATACCATGCAAAGTTTCATTATCCTAACATTAACCATCTTTGATTGCCAAGGGTGTTCCGTCCTTTCTGCCCCACCCTGTATAATTTAGACCTGCAGTTTGTTTGTCGATGTACCTCCGTTTTTTTTTTTTATATATTAGTTTAGGAGTAAAATCAGAAAATGCAACGAGTAGAGGAATTTTTTTGTAGAAGCGGTAACTTTTTTTTCGGAACCAGGAGCAAGTGAAGAAGCAAAATATATACGTTACCAAATTTTCTTCGCAATTTTAAGGCCGGAAATGAGCCGCCATGTTGGAAAAAATGGCACTAATTAGAGGTTTTCTAATACTTTTAATATTTCAGCTTCTACTAATTCGTTTTTCTTTTTCTTTACACCAAATAAAAGGATTTGAAACGTACTATCTTTCATTATAGAATAATTATTTTGATATTTTTTATGGTTTACTAACAAATTTTAACAAAGACAAAAAAACATTTTGCTTATCCTACACTTTCGCGATAAACGTAAAATAACCTCTAACGCTTAGACAAATAGTTTTAATCCCTATGTAAATCGTGTAGCACAGATTATTATACCTTTAGTTTGGTATATAGAACATCTATTTCGGTCCCATGGAAGTAAAGTAATGGGGGGGGGGATTGAGGCTTAATTGTGCGTCGACAACTTGGTCATTAGCACCAACCTCAGTCACAGTGCAGTGGTCCGGGTTGCCACTGCACCACACATTACAGAGACGTTATTCAAACCCCTAATCTAAATATTGTCATACATCTGTACCTCCTGCAAAAATTGAAAAACACCGAACAGGAGGACAGACTTATCGCCCAACTGACGCGCAATGTCATGCGGTAAAGTAATGGTTACGCAAACATATGTGTAACACGTTTTTTTTTGGTTTTTTTTATAAAGAATAGATTTGGGACAGAAACGGGACCGATTGCTCGCCTCTGGAAATCGACCAAATTGACACCAGTTATACTTTATTATATTGCAAATGGAAAAATAGGGAGTAACACGCTGAATCTCCCCCCTGAGATGGGGGAATGGGGATGCACCCCCCCCCCCCAAAAAAAAAGTTTTTTTTTTTTACTGGTAACGTCTTACCCATTCAAATAAATAACATGGTTAGGCACAATTTTAAGCGGAAAATTTGCTACAAGAAAGTTCCAATGCATTTTTAACGCAAAAATCTATACCCTATGCTCTAAAATCGTGGTGTACCTTCCGATACATGTTCTAATTTTAGTGCGTAACTCCCAATTTTTTAAGTACATATGCAGTCTTCCTATTTAACTTAATTTGGTGTATTTATGGGGCATCTTAAATATGAGTCGAGTTATGGCCATTTTCCTATTTTGTTTTAAAAATTCCTTTGTGCAGTAATAATTTTTTTTTACTAATGAAAATGAAAAGTGGTTTTAAGTGGTTTTAGATATCTCAACATGCTGATTCTCATTATCCCATTCGTTGTTGTGTTTAACATGTCATTTAACAACCTATAATCATAACACCCTGCATTTTAAATGGAATTCGGCTGACAGGCAAGGCATGTGTAGTCCATGTAAGGTTTGTTTTATTATTGGAATATGTGTACAAATTATGCATTTAACCTTTATTTAATTTGTGTTATCCTTGTTGGAAGGAATGCATACATAATTATTATCCAATTAACGAGTGAATGATGGGCTGCATTAAAGGTCAATATTTCTGACCCGCCCTTCATAAATGGCCTAGTTATGAGAACTAGGAAGTTTGAAAGTCACTATGCATTTCGAATGCTATGACATTAACACTTCACCTTTAAATCAGCATAGAATGGCCATTATGAGTGATACAATAATTTAATTAGTCTTGGTGGAAAGAAGACATCGCCACTTTTCAGGAAAGTCTAAGTATATAGCCATTTAAGTTAACTATATACGACGATTGTAGGAGTATATTCAAGACGAAAATCGCGACACATGTTGACTACTATGACAGTATCAGTTGACCTTCAAATGGGCGTAAGATGACCTGTATGAAAGATAAATAAATTTTATTAGCCTTGGTGGAAAGAAGACATCACCACCTTTCAGAAAAGTCTAACTATAGCCATTTAAGTTAAGTAGGACGCTTGAAGGAGTGCATTCTAATCGAAAATCGTGACACATTTTGACTGCTATGACATTGCCACTTCGTTTTTAAATGGAAGTAAGATAGCACCTATGTAAGATATAACTGGAGAAAATTTCGTAGTTTCCCGAAAACGAAACATCAGACAATTTTTTTCCTCCTTTACCAACTATGTTAATTTTAAGAAATTGCGCATGTTACCCATGTATAGCGTATTCATTACTCCACTTCTATGGGACCGAAATAGATGTTCTATGTATCAAATTAAAGGTAATTCTCAGTATTGCAAGAACTTATGTAGGCATTAAAACGATTGGTGTAGGCGTTAGAAGTTTATTTTCGTTTACAGCGAAATTGAGCGATGAGCGAATGCATTTTTTTTTAACTTTAAGTTAAATCTGTTAAAAATATCGAACGTGTTATATGTAATGAAGGGTAGTACGTTTCAAATGCTTTTATTTGGCGAAAAGAAAAATGGATTAGTAGAAGTCAAGATCTAAAAAATATTAGAAAATGTCTCACTGGCGCCATTTTTTTTTTTAAGATGGTGGCTCATTTCCGGTCTTAAAATTGCAAAGAAAATTTGGTAACGTTTATATCTAGCTTCTTCACGTTATTCTTGTTCAGAAAAAAATTAGTTACCACTATTACTAAAAAATGCCTTTAGCTCAGAAACCATGGCCTTTTCTGGATTCTTCTCCTAGACTATATCGGAAATTACCCGCACAAGAATAACACCCAGTAGAATTTCGCAGTTTCCATTGCAAGGGTAAGCTAAAAGAAATTACGAGAATTTTAAGTTTCCAAAATTAGGTACTACTTTTAACGCCGTTTCTTAAAGCAACATACCGCCTGCCTTATAGCCACAGAGATGAAACGTCATGATTATTGTACGCGCGCAATGCATGATTTAGTGACGGGTCGTTAGTAAATAAAGTTCTATTATATTCAACAGAAAATCTCCTAGACGCCACATTTTAAAAAGGATTTGTAGCTAGGGAAAGACTAACGGTAAGGAAATAGACCTTTGGAGCCGTAGTTGATGTGGAAGACCGAGAACAATGGCGCTGGGAGGTATATCCCTTTAAATCAAGTGAAAAGGAATTTGGTCACGTCATCTTCAGCCCTTCCAGTCTTATGGCGCTCACAGGGGCGTACTGGCCATGCGGGAAAGCGGAAGATTTCCAGAGGGGGCTTATGCTCCATGGGCCTATCGGTGGCCTACTGAAATGTTTTTCATGATAACTTATTTTTACGAAAAACCACAAGAGACAAGCCTACGTTAACCATTTCCCGGAACTAAGTGGATCTCCCATTAGGCCCCTGGTTGCCAACGCAACAGCTCGGAGTTAATGAGTGTTGTAATTACTTTCTTAGTTGGCCCAAAATGGAATATTCCAGCAATAAATTCTCAAGGTAAGAGAAGATTTGAAGCGAGTGGACTGATGTAGGATTCGGGAAGAGATGAAAATTGGGAAAAATTGTCGTTTAATTGTAAAAGGTAAAAAAGACGCTGATTTTTCCAACTTTGTTTGGAAACAAGGTAATTAAAGAGTGTTTAAACGTGGACTATTGCAATAATAGGCCTCGTTAATCACTTAAATACAAAAGAATTAAAATAGAAAACAGAAATAAAACAGAAAATAGGGTTTTCTACACCCTCTTACTTTACTGTAAGGTTTGACCCCAACCTCCCATGTTAAAACTGAATTTCGATGCTTAATTTCTCTGCTGTCTTTCAATATTTTCCACTCAAATTAAGCATATAAGCTTTGTTTGACTTGGTGAACATGTGTCCCAACTTTTATTAATTTTCCATTTGACACATCGGAGATCTGGACTTGAGCAGGAATCGTGATTTTCATTTTTGGCTTGTTGGACTCGTTGTTGTTGTTCTTGGCACGACACGTTTTTACGACATGTTTTCCGTGCTACGCTCTCTACTGACCAAACTATTTGCCCATTAAAACTGATTCTTAGCTCACTTTATAGGTATTGCTCTGTAGATGTGCCCTTTATAAGGCCTTTTCTAATTGGTAAAGTGGTTTAGGGGTTAGCGAGCTCTAAAAGACCAGATTGATTGTTTTACATTGTTTTAAACATTGTTATTATGCAACAATGCCAATCAGCAAACGCCAGCTGCAAGACGTAGACTGAAGATTAAAGGATGTGTTTCAAGAATGGTTTGTGTAAACCATGCTTGATACAGGTACAAGACATTGAAACTAGCTAATCTAAGCTGCATGGTACGGCAAAGTAGCACGAATTAGAAAACAAAAACGAACTCGTTTGATATTTAAGGTAAGGTTTAACTGATCCGAAGTAAAACAGCAAAGTAACACAAATAAACTTTCCTGTAAGGTTTCGGATATTGCAGTGTTCTGTACTGTTTAGTCCACGTGAAACCTTACTGCTGTATCCAACCATTATACACTTAAATACAAGAGCTACAGCCTGAATTTCAAAACTATTCACCTTACTGATGATACGTATATCATTTTTCAAGATTTTCGAGCACTTTTCCAGGAACGGAATTTCATTATTGCTTTCCAGGACATTTCCAAGTTTTCAAGGACTTATACGAACCCTGAATTACCTGTAGTGATTCTAAACACTAAGACGATTATTTTTTTTAACATTTTCCAGCGATGTCGTTCAACCAAGCAGAATGCGTCAATCATTATCTGATCTTTCGTGTGAAAAAGAAAAAAATGATAAAAACATTTAAATACAGCAGTAGGGTTTCACGTGGACTAAACAGTACAGCAATACTGTAGTATCTGAAACCTTACAGAAACGTTTATTTGTGTTACTTTGCTGTTTTAACTTCGGATCAGTTAAAACCTCACCTTAAGCATTAAACGCGTTCGTTTTTGTTTTCTAATGGTGTATAGCAGTAAGGAATCCATGTCATAAACGCCACCCGTCAAAATACCACACATTTTTAAAGACTATTATGCTATTGCACTATTAAAAAGCATGGTTACTAATTTGACAGTTATTAAGGTTAATATAAAATTATTTAAAA
>JAHWFP010205295.1:0-16302 GCA_023313725.1 Lithobius niger | reverse complement strand
CAAAAGACACTTTTCCACCATCCTCCAGATTGAGAACGAAAAAAAAAAGGTAGCAAAAGACACTTTTCCACCATCCTCCAGCTCGACAAACACCGGAAGTGACGTCATTACCCCAACTTTTCATATCGTGACCGGAAGTGGCGTCATTACCCCCACTTTAATCACCTGACCGGTTCAGTTCCGTCACGGGATGTACAACCCAATCGCATTTTTATCCTACTAACCTTGCGTTCCAGAAAAAGAATGCTAAATTTACAGGTAAGTTATATTTTCTTTTTAGCAATAGAAACAGAATTTAGCTGGAGAGGCCAGATTCTCTCTTTTTGTGTTTATGCTTTGCATTACCTTTAGTCTTCACAGTGTACAGCGATTTATTTGCGTTTTGTTTTTACAACTTGAGTTTCAGAAAGTGAATGTGATTATTGCCAATATTACAAATGCATTAGTAACAACCCTTCAGCTTTGTTTTCAGCTCTTGTTTCATATTCGTTGTGGTGTTGTATTCTCGGCTACCGGAGAAGAAATTCTAATTGCATTTCAGGAGTTAAGCATTACATTCAGATTATGCATGGCTAGAAGTAAAGTACTGTTCCATATGTCGTGTTTATTGCATGGCTACTTTAACGATGAATACTGTAATGTTTCTTTACATTGTATCACTTTTTGGTAAAAGGCTAGTAGGTAAGTGTCGAAATATATTACTATGCAGAAACAAGTACGTCTACGCAGTTTTAATATTCTCCACTTCATAATACAGTTGATCCAAATTTCCTGCAAGGAAGGTGATTTGTTTACCATAGTTACCACCCAAAAAGTTGCAATTCTTCTGTATCTGGGTGCGACGGAGTTGGAGGGGGAGGATAGTCCCTTGCAGATGAAACTAAACCCACGTTTCCCAACGTGAGACGGGCCTCTCTTGGGAGGCACGGATCAACTGCAGGGGAGGCGCGAGTTGCTGCCAGCACCATACTATAAGGGCACATTTACGCAACGAATCGCCTTTGCTATTCTCATAGCTAGAATTTAATCGCGATCGAAAGGTGTCGTTACCTGGATTAGCTAAATCCGTCATCGTTTGAGTAAATGCTTACAATCCTATAATCTTTGTCACTGATAATAGGAAAAAGAATTCCTCCTGCCGAAACAATTTTCTAGTCACTTCTGAACTCCTATTATTGACTGTTTTCGTTGCGAGACGGCAGAGCTAATATCGCCGCTATGTTAGAATTTCACATGATTTCTAGCTTCTAGCTGCGAAAATGCAAAGGCGAGTCGTTGCTAAACGTGCCCTAAAGATCAGTGACGATTCTTTTTAATTTTAACTATGCGTCACAAAGAAGTTAAATTGTATGAGGAAGGCGAAATTTTCATTTTTAAATGTCTGCATATTTCAGCCATTTTAGCCAAAATTCTAGACAATTTTGCACTCATGTCGCAACACTACCTGGTCGTAGTGTAAAAAAAATGCACAGCTATTTAATTTAATTATTTCTTAGGGGGGGGGTGGCGGGAGGGGAAACCATTTCCTGCTAGTCCCATTGGGTGGAATACTGCAGAAAAGGTTGGGAACCACTGAACTAAAAAGTTAGATATTACGTATACAGTCCCTGGCACCACAACATTTTCCAAGTAATAGTTACGCATGGATTTTGCAATAAACAATTTAAATTTAGCACACACTGTTGTCCGATGAGGTGTGGAATAGTCCGAAGGAGCACCATTCTTGAAGCCATTCTACACTTTCGATGACGTCGTCTACCAAATATGTGTATTAAATCGCTTATACCAGCACATTAAAAAAAATCCATGCAATAACTGTCTTATTAACCTACTTTCGTTTTTTGTAGCAGTGCAAACGGAAACACCGTTTTCGGATAAAGGGACAAGTTCTCATCTCATTGTTTTCCCGAAAGCTCCAACAACTATCGAGCAACAATGATTTAACCATATGAATAATTTGATGTTCGAAGTGTCGCATTGTTACAATAATTTCGTTGTTTACTGACGGGTTATCTTTTTTTTTGTTAGAGAAAGGGAAATTTTCAGTATTAAAAAATAGCTCGTTCTATCTAGGGACGAAGCTTTAACAATACGGTTTGAAAGAACGTGACACACGGAATACTGACACTAAAGTTTGGTTCTAGTCTAACGGGGCAATATTTTATTTCCCTTGATTGCCTAAGGGCACTTCGGAATTGAGCATCAATGCCGACGATGGAGCTGCTGAAGGAAATGTTGGATGTTTAGAATATTTTACTGCTGGAAAATCCAAAGCTACGATCCACAGAAGGATATTCCTTTATAACGGTGGTCATATTTGTAAGAATTCTAAAAGTGTGGAAAATAAGTTTTCAGAATATGTCAGGATGACACAGATGAGCCTAGTTGCTGGCCGTTAGGCTTGAAAGCAAACGGGTAGAACGTGGTTAGTTCCCTATGAGGCCTCTGATGGTAAACCCTGATTTCAAGAACAGTCCTGCAAGTAAGTCCTGCGTGCTTCTGTGATGAGGTCCGTGTCGTGTATGTATGTACTTTACAAGACAAGTAGTGCCTACGATAGTGCCATTTGAAGTAAAATAAATCGTTACGGACCGTAAACAAGTTTTTTCTTCTGGTATGGGGGTTATTGCCTAATTTAACAAGGAAGTCACCATTCTCGTATCTCATTCATTAAAATGTTGTGTGTAGAGAAATGTACAACTTGCATCTGGGAAACATATCACGGCGAGATGAATCAGTACCTTTGGGTATAACTGGTTCGTAGAGCTGTGTATTGAAGATCGAGAGGCTTCATCTGTACAGGCGATCTTGGTGGGCTATCAATGTTTCCCTACTGCAGCGAATACAGGGAGTTACATTAAAACTCTCGGAATGCCTGGTATGCCTACAAGATGGTGGCGTATAGCTTCAAGCATTGTCAAACAGTGATGACAGCTCAAAAAACATCTTCGCTCGGTGACGTCTTGCAAAGAAGTGGGAAGAGGATGCACACGAGAAGGATGACGCCAGTTATAATCGGCAACGGTTATACAATTTGGTTGCTGCAATAAGTTGTGATTTGGTCGACAAGTATTGTTACATAGACGCAAGAAAAGAAGTGCAGTAAACAGACATCGTAACAGAGCTGACAGGGTTTACAACAATGAAAGACAAGATATTGTTGAAATGCTTGGGCCGAAGACTTTATACATTGTTTAATCAAGTAAGGGTGGTACGCTTTTATAATAATAGAATAAAAAACATTGTTAATTACTGCTCAATGACTTAAAGGCGGTCATAATCGATCTACAGTACCGTGGGAGATAAGAGATTGGAAAAGTGGAAAAGGTTGTAGAGGAACAGGAAAAATTACTGTGAGCTACGGAATGGACTGAATAATATTCCCACAGAATATGTAGGCAGAATACGTATGCAACTATTGTTGAACATTGTTGCAGAGATGCGAAGACCGGATTCATACCTCATCGTTTTAACATCAGTACAAAGAAAGTGGGGTAATAAGTAATAGTTATTGCTTGATTGATATTTTATTGAGCCGATATTTTATTGGGCCGATATTTTTTTCGACCAATATTTTATTGGCCCGGTGTAAGTGATTTACAGGAAGGTTTTTATTACATGCTGTCCGAGGAGGTAAAAATTCGTCCTGTCTTCTAACTCCGAGAACTGTATTCGATAAAAACTTTCCTCAAATAACTTACACCGGCCCATTTTGGAAAATTGTCACAATATCTGATTTATTGCTATACTTAAATTGATTCTGAAGTAATTTTTCTACGAATTGACGGCGTTTTTCATTAGAAGTTGCCATAATCATGAAGGCTTGTGCAATTACATTTATTATTTGTAACACGATGTTTGCGTCACAGCCAATCTTGAAGCATCGTTCGATGATTTTTTGCTGTCGTTTTTATTTGATACAAAGTGTCCACTTTTTTGGGATTTGATTGTTGTAATAGCATTAAATCATTTAGCACAACAATGTTAAAGAAAAGTACAATCTATCACACTGCTGTGCCAACTGATTAACACTATTACAACAATCAAATCCCCATAAATTAAAAGTGAATACTTTTGGTGAAATGATACGAACACGTAATGCCCAACGAAAGTGTCCAAAGTATACTTATTATCTTACTTTTGTCGTTTGCATTTTTTTAAAGTCTCCGTATAAGTGACTTACCGAAGAGTTAGAACAATGGTAATAGCGTGTGCATGATAAGTTAAGCAATCTACACTTAAGACAATATCGCGATAAGTTGTAAATGTAAAAACTTATCGCAACAATACCACGAGCTATAAGTTAAAAGTAGATTCTTTTGGAAAGAACGATGTTGTAGTATGCGGCATCAGGATGGATGGAGGGATGCTGGTGACTTAGTTCAATCTATCCTTCCAATGACGAGGCTATACACAAAGCGTTACTACGAATTTACAAATGTGTGCAATGAACTGAAATGAAACTGCTACGAGAAAATATAAGCAAACACCCGTCATAGCATTCGGGGACATTTTTGCGTCTAAATGATGGCACACTGGTCTTCATTACACTCCCAGATGCTAGAAGGGTGTTCGTTCATAATGAGCGCAAATTGAAAACGATACGATACTATACGTTTTCAATGACATACATAAATATTTTTCGGTGTGGGGGGTCACATTTTTAATTCCCTTTTACGGCTCTTGTTATAAATTGCATGGCCACTATATTTTTATTGTGCACTTTTTTCCTTGCTTAATGCATGGCGCAGGTAAACAAAAAGGCACTAAATCTAAAGATACAGGTTTCACAGGCAAAAACATGGCGCTACAGGAAAACAGACATTCCTGTCTATCCAACAACTAACAATAGGTCACGTGCATTAATATTCGACTTTAAGCTTGCAGGCAATGACAAAAAACAAACACGGCTATGGTTGCATCGTTGCAGCATCAAGGACGAGGGAGCAAATCAGTATGCAACAAGGCCAAAAAATTCGCTGATCCATTGTTTGCTAAAGACTGCATGTTCAAATGTTCAAATCTGCCTATAAACTGTGCGTCGCCATTGTATGGTAATAAAACTGTTACAGCCATACTTTTGCAAGAATGGGTCACGATAAGTAATTTATTGTACAGTTTTTACGTGCTCGGAGGCAACACTTCATCGGCCTTCGGCCTTGGACCATATTTTACCTCCTTGGATGGTAAAACTACAATAAATCATTTATCGCGACCCATTTTTGCAAAACTGCATGGCTGTAACTATTACTTGTTTGGGACACTATTACAACTCACCGGTTCATGATTTGACGGAGACTTTTAACCAATGAAGATGACATGTATAGTAGTACGCAAGGAAGATATATATATCGCTAGCAAACATAATACCGTTGCTATAAATCTTCAGTATTGGCTGCTACACATTGAACCTTTCGTGAGACGAAGGCTTTCGACACCCGCACACTGAATTGCTTGACACTTGCCAGCACACTTGATGCTTTTCTGCCATACACTTCGGAGCCTTGTGATTCATTTTGTATTAATGTTTTGCATTGTTTTAAACATTTTTTAATTAGGAAACAATGCTAATCAGCAAACATCAGCCGCAAGGCATAGACTGAAGAATAAAGAAATGCCAATAATGCTGGTGAATCAACAATTATTCACCTGGACTTTGAGGAAACGTGAAGTGGAATGGTTTTGGCACGCCATAAAAAAAAGACTACAAAAAAAAACGCCAAATGTTCCGAAGAAAAAGGGTTACATAACTGAAGTTTCAGTTTACTTGTTAAAAGGGTATGGATAAAAATTTCTGATTTTTTAATTGAAATAGTCAAATGTACAATTAAGAAAATTACATCTGTTTAAGTGCAGTTGTGCTTAAATTTGTAAAGCACAACATCACTTAAACAGATGCAGTTTTCTCAATTATACATTTTATTATTTAACTTAAAAATCAGAAATTTCTCTCCATATCTCTATTAATAAGTAAAGTGATATTTCAATTATACAACCCTTTTTTTACGGCACAGCTTTTGTTTGTATTTTACGTCCCGCATTACTTAATCAATACGAAAAAAAAATTATGAGCAGAATCCTAAAAAGAATTATTATTAAGTTTATGTGCTAATTTTGTAAGCCAGACAAAAATAAAATGTTTGATTATGCTCTTGGCGTCTGTTTGAAACATTATTCAGTATTATTTTAAGATTTTTAAGTATTTTTTTTTACAAACCAAATTTTAGTTGTAATTATGTCGTAACTTAACGCAAGATTGTGATTAGCTCAACAAATACCAATTTAGTGATTGAGCCTCATCTCCCCAAATTCATGAGCCTGACACATTAACCATACGTGCTTGTTGTAGTAAGCAGAATTCAACAACACGTGGGATTCCAGAAGAAAATGGTACTACGAAGTTAAGAGAGTTTTCGCAGTTCTGAGATTGTGATACAATACCTCCTACAAAGGTGTCAATAAATAAATCTAACAGCAATTAAAAAAGAATTCAACTATTCGCCTGATATCAATGAGAAGCTGTACAGTCACAAAAAGGCACTATGGTCGCTTTTAGTATCAAACGAGGAAATTTATATGAATGATATGAATTTCCTCACACATAACATCATTATCCACGTATCCAAAATCTTTTCTACTAAATAAGATCTAACGATACAAAAAAGTTTAGAATATTTTTTGTTATAACTGACAGCCCTAAGTAGAATTGATTAAGCACCTGGACGATAATGTACTCTTCTCACTCGGATTTCTGTTTCAGAAAAAAAGTAAAAAGTCCTCAAAAAAAAGCCCTACCTTCTTTTTTTGCTGCTCTGCAGGCGCCGTTGTTGGTGGGTCAGACATTTTACTTGGAAACGAAACATCCACAAGTAAACAAAAATGTGCTGCAGAAACTACCACTTTGAAAGAAAGATTTTAAAGCAGCTACTTTAAATTTTCATCATGGGTATCACATTGTAATGAATTTTAATGCTTGAAATGTTACATACATTGCTTGGTTTCAGTAGTATTATGGTGAAAAATAACTTACCATTTTATTAATTAAATTTAGACAATGAGTGTAAAATGGGTTTTGTTTTTAAAAATAATCGAGTGATGAGAACTAGTTCTAAGCAGTCGTTCGTTGTTGTGTTCCTGCATCCTTGTGTTGTGTTGTGATGATAACAAGGTAAATAAAAGCACTGCAGAGTAAATGACGCACAAGGCAGGCTCAGTACTGGCTTCTATCAATTGAATCAAACGTCATTACTGTCTGATGCATTGTGTTATGAAATTAAACTACTGTCTCTTTCTGTTCATAACAATCCAGTGATGCTTTATGTATGTTACCGGAATAGGCTTTGATTCGCACTTCAGCTTTGTGCATACATTAGGCTGTAAACTAAACCCGTTCTCTATAATTGTAGTGTGTGTCTGGTTGTGCATTTCTGGGGTGTTTTGTGTATGTTATAATCACCCAAGCTTTGATCATACTTAAGGCAGTATGCTGAATTGTCATATGCTTCGCGTTGCACATTCTGTGAGCTGGTACAGGAGGTAGCCTTTAATGTAAGGTTTGACAAAGGTCTCCCATGTTAAAGTCAAAAATTAGACACTTAATATCTCCTCTGCTTTTCAATAAATTTGATTTTGTTGGACTAGGTCTGCACATAACTGCGTACCAATATTTAATGATAATCGATTTTTTTTGAAAATATAGACCTGAGCTGGAATCGTGATCTTCTTTTTTGGCTTGAACTTATTGTTGTTCTTTGGACACTTTTATGCAGCACTCTCTACAGATTAAACCATTTGTCCCAGATAGCTGGTTCTTAGCTCATTTCACACAGACACTTCAGCTAATGTGTCTTATTTCTGTAACAGTCATTTTAAATAGTTATGCTTTTCAGGTGTTACAGGGCGCTGAACGATCAGTTTTATGTTTGTATATTATTTTAAGCATCATTAGAGGTCAATGATGCCATTCCGGTGCACGTTTGGCTACATCTATACAACGCATCTACAGCCTCTCTCCATTTGTAATAATCAAAACAAACACATAAACCTAGCCTACTTAAAATGAAATGACAGACACAAAGCTGCAAGAAGAAAACTAATGGCCTAACATGAAATTATCAGTTCATAACGAAGTAACAGCAACGGAACACGAAAAACTTTCCTGTAAGCTTTCAGGTGCTACAATGTTGCTGCAGTGTTAAGTCCACTTGAAACCATACTGCTGTCTTCAACCATTGTAGCCACCAAAACGAAATGATTCAAATATGTTTTACAGTTTTTACATTTTGCCCGGTAGTTAAAATGAAGATTGCAATTTGGGTTAATAGCAGCACTGAAGAACGGTAAAAAAAACTAATCGTCGTGTACCATCAATATGGGGATGAACGAAAGGAGACGCTTAACTAAAGAAATATTTATCTAGTATGCGAAATATAATGCTCTACGAAATAAATATAATCTAAGCACTATGAAACAAAGCAGTTTTATGTTTGAAAGTTCGGCACTAACTTAATTTACAGTGTATTGAAACCTAACGTTTGTTAGTTCTACTTTTCTAATAGTTGCTGACTTAGTGAAAAAGTATAGTTTGTGTACTACTTCTTCAGAAAGACACAAAAATTGTGGTATCTATAGCCTAAAGCCCAAACCAGACTGGCTGCTCGCGGCTGCACGCCGACGGAGTATGGTGTAAAAAAGACTTCAATATTCGTCCTTAACGCAACACCGACCACACGATTGCTGCAATGTTGACCTTGTAGGCACGTAGTTACGCACAGCTTCGCACGAAATTGTCTTCTGTCTGGAGAGGCCTTTACAGGAAAGCTTACTCGTCTTCTTTTGCTGCTTTAACTTTGGTTCAGTTACACGTTATCTTAAAATCAAACGAGTTCGTTTTTGTTTTCTTATGTAGTAATGTGCCTGATGAAGGCAGCCAGCTTGTTCTTGTAAATTCACTCATTTAATGTTTCCAACGAGTTTGCAAGTGTTGGGTTTCTACTGGAAGCACTGAGGATCTAAAAATCAGGCTGCATTTTATTTATACATCAGCAAAAAAAAAATATGTTTTGTTTTCAATAACAGAATTTGCTTCAATTCTAGACTCGGCAACTCTTTCAGAGCTAGTACCAATGGATGACGATACGAAAGACGAAATTGAAGAAGGTTTACTTAAAGATTGCGATGATTATTATAAGAACGATTCAGAGAAATTGAGGAGCAGTATCATACAGCAGACCGGAGAAAAATTAGGTAAAGCAATCAAAAGTAGCATTTCAAAAGTGGATGTAATCAATTCAGAAAGCAGTGGTGCAGATGAAAGCAACAAAATGTTAAATTATACATGGATCCTACAATGTTACCTTTTTCCACGAAGTCAAACTGGTATACTGTATACAGGCTGATTAAGTTTCACACCGAGTACTGTAAAAAAAATGGACCCTGGCTTTTGTAAAGTTATGCAGCCGTTTACAAAAACAAGTGTTTACTGCCCTGTTGCTTGAACTAAGAATAGTTCAAGATGAAAAGCCTGGTTTATGCACAGGAGAAGTGTTGTTTATGCACGCGCGAAGCAACAAAGCAAACCCTCGCAAAACTGTTTGTGTGCGAAGAAAAGCCAAGAGAACGCCATAGACTCAAATCTATCGCCTTCGCTTCGCTTGGAGCAAGCACCACGTATTAGCGTGACGTCATGACGAAAGAGACAATCAGCGGTCGGGAGGACAGCGGTCAAATCTTACGAACTTGTTAAGGAAGCTATCAGAGAGAAACTACAAGTTTAAAACAAAGCCAGGAAAGATACAATTATTACAGTGCGACAGAAGGCATAGAAATGATGGGAGAAATGCTTGTACTGTCTGGGAAAATAAAGCAATTCATTCAGCATAAGTAATTGTGCATAGATGTGTACCACTGATTAGCACAGCGCAAATACATGTAACAAACATACAGTA
The DNA here is from genome assembly GCA_023313725.1 of Lithobius niger. Lineage (NCBI taxonomy): Eukaryota > Metazoa > Arthropoda > Chilopoda > Lithobiomorpha > Lithobiidae > Lithobius > Lithobius niger. Next base: position 6,355 of record JAHWFP010205295.1, on the reverse strand, counting down.
ATCGAAACTTAGAAAACTTGAATGTTTTTTTAACGGAATTTGTTCATATTTCTGTTTTAATTACATTACTTACTGATTTTGGGTGTAGGTGAACGAACCAACAATAGTAGTAAATTTCTGGTTTCTAATTTTGCGTACAGCTAGCTACTTTTAGCTCTTTGCATGTAGCAGCATCTAGCGGATTTGCGCGTCCCTAGCATTACAAGCGTTTATGCACAAGCAATATTCACGCGTGTGTTGGTCGTGTTCTCTTTCACGTCACGTTGTTGCTTCACGTGTGCATAAACGAGGCTTAATACAGCAGCAGTGAGTTGGTTAAGCCAAACGTATTTGTGAATATTCAATAATAATTTGTAGTGGTACCTGTTATACAATCCAGAAGGTATATGCTTACCTCCATAATTAGGGCCTGTGGTCATTTAAAGAGATCAAACGAATTACTGCATACGGTCGCCTAAAGCTAAGATTGAGCCATTTTTTATTTGTGACAGTTACATGTGGTTAACCCAGTAGTTTCGCTGAATCACACTGTTTGCATGGCTTATATGATGATAAACTACACTTTGCCAAACTATTCAATAAAATATGCAAATCCAGCAGAGACTAGTTAAACACGCGGCATACTCAGGCTACTTTTTAAAATTTATTTCCGAAGTATTCCTCTGACATAAGTTCCTCTGACTATTAATTAAGTGGTGTCGACGGCCACTTACGGTCCGGCACTTACTTGTTGATTGTCGCCATCTTGATGGTGTTCGTCGTCGGTTCCATCTTCCGCATGACATTGCGCGTCAGTTGGGCGATAAGTCTGTCCTCCTGTCCGGTGTTTTTCAATTTTTGCAGGAGGTACAGATGTATGACAAGATTTAGATTAGGGGTTTGAATAACATCTCTGTAATGTGTGGTGCAGTGGCATCCCGGACCACTGCACTGTGACTGAGGTTGGCGCTAATGACCAAGTTGTCGACGCGCCATTAAGCCTCAACCCCCCCCTTAATTACCTATTTGTCAATACATCGAAATGGACTCCTGATGCCGTTTGTGACACAGTTCATTAATAACTCAACCTCTAATGTCTATCGTCTGAAAATGAACGTTCTAATTAGTCCTTCAGTTATACCTTATATTTTCAAGACTATTATTTCCTAAGTCGTCATTATGTTATGTTATTATTCGTTGGGGCTGCATTTATGAATTTGACATTCTTCAGCATCTGGTTGTAACAAAAAAAAAACATTCACTTCCATACAGGCCTAAAGAATGTTGGCATTCTTGTGATACTATTTTCCAATTTTCAGTGAAACGATGAAAACCTTTTCCATTGGCTGATGGGCGTTTTATTTTTTACAAAAAAACACTGTGAACACAACTGCAATTACTGTAAGCCTTACATGAAGCCGTCTGCGTAGGGGCCTTCACCCAATAAAGCTGAATCCTTAAAAATCGGTAAAAAAAATGAGATATGCATTCTTGTATGAATCTGACCATGGTGTCACTAAAAATTGTTGTTTTCACCATGTTTTACGTAACGTTTAACAAATTAACAAGTTTTTTTTTGTTGCTTTTGTTATTTATTTTTTTCAACGTAAAAGGCTTGGAAGAATAGAATTCAGTTCACATTTAAGGAAGTTGAAGTGTAATAAAATATTTTTATTGATGAAAATGGAGTGCAAACGGGAAAAAAACGGGAGTAAATTCAATTATATAGAATTGCTGTTAAGGCCATTTTCAGTTTAAACCAAAAATCTTACGTTAGCAGCTCGTGCTTTGTCGTGGCAAATGAATAACAGTACCACTGAGATAACCCTTTCACAATATATAAGTAAACTGTTCACAGCCTACGAAAAGTTCATAAAATCAAGTATGGTTTCATGTTAACAAATGGGGCCATTTGGGAAGTATTACCGGATGCGTCCTGATAAGTATTTTTGCAGCGATTTAATTGTTAGAAACCCGTAACTTTTCAGTAGTGTTAAAGGAGTGAAATTAAACAAGTTAAGACTGCTTTGAAGATTCACTTTAGCTCAAAAACATAAACCTAAGGAACAGCCTTGAATTCTATCTAGTCCTTCGTCTTGTCCATCCATCAGCTCTGCCTAAAACTCCACTCCAATAGTTTCTTGTTAAAAGGTGATATTGTCAATGATATCTTTCATAAAATGGAGCTAACTGTTTGCCGCTGTCTTCAGTGCATTAAAAGAGCCCAAAAAGCCTTTGTCGGCAGCATTATTTTTGTTCTATGGAACACATGGTGCTGCAGTGACGCTAATGGGCAATTGTATCGCTTTTTATAGGAAGGTCATGGGCTACTCTTTACGATCATAAGCTAGTTACTTGCAGTTCGCTTTGAAATTTTGTGCCATTGTAGCATAGAAAAAAAAGATTATGGAGAACCTGAGAGATTGTGGTGGTGATATGCCCACTTGGAAGAGGTGTGCTGCCATTTCTACTAAAATGATGTATCCTCCAAACGAGATACGTATCGATCTTACTCGAAGATCTAAATTGACTTAACACCACAATGTTTTCTCACCAACCAAAAGTCATTTAAAAATGTGGGTGCTAGACGATGTTGACTGTGGTAATCTTACGATCACATGGAGCCCAAGATGGATTCACTTTCACGTGCTTTATGATTGAAACAGCATTTTCCAGTTCCCTAGTTGATCCATAGTGTGTTGATCCAAGCCGCTTGGATAAAACGGTAGGTTCCACGTTTTTTTAAATGAGTGTCATCCCAGGCGACCTTAGTCGCAAGTTTCATGCTAATATCCTGACATTATCTAATAGAGCAAATTGAGACTTTCCTCCAGTGGTTATACAGTAAGTAAATAAAGGAAAACAACAACCACCATAATGTGCAACACATTTGTTGGAAAGGTATTAATGATCATGCCATGCTATACTGGCGTGCCTGTATCATAACCTATACTATACTTTATAATCTTCTACTATTATAATATTTTGATTTGCTCTATACTCTTCTTTGGCGTGCGCAATATTTCTCTGCAAACAGCTGTAGCAACATGAATGCCACTAAAAAAGAAACTGCAACAGACAAAAACGTTTTGTTTTCTTTATGCTTTTTATTTCGCAATTTTTTGTAAATAGTAATTACAGAATGGTAAACCCACAGGGACAGTGCGTATGTAGATACTAAAACTTATGGAAGCTAGCTTATTCTTTTATTGTATAATAACCGTACCCAGCACCATAAAGTATCCATAGTTTCTACTCTCCAACTTTGTTTCATACTCGGCAAAAATATTAAGGAGGTCAGATACAGGTAACTTGTTCTGGGTCTTACTAGGTGGTTGATTGGTTCAAGAAGTAATGTTATTCTGCAATTTACTGCAGCACCATGAATGCCATTAAAAAAAAGAGTCGAACGGACAAAAATGTTTTGATTTCCTCTACAAATATTTTACGCAAATTTTTATAAATAAATATTGCAGAGTGGTACATCACTTAGGGGCAAAATGTATGTAAGTACACACTAAAGATATGGAAGCTAGAATATTCTTTTTTTTTATTTAATGTGAAAGTACAGTTCTTGTTTTTTATTTAGATCTGAGCTTCAGGACCATTGACTAATCTAGTTATATTTTAGTATCGAGTGGAATTATGTTTGGGAAGGATAAAAATATTGGAATTCAAATGGGGCCCAGTAATTCAGCTAAGGAATCAATGAAGAATTATGGGTTCTTTAAGTCTCTTGGAGCCCTGTAAAACAACTCATTTTCACAAATTTTAGGGTTTTGAAACTGTAACATACCAGTTACATGACAATACAAGGATGACACATGTAATTCAAGTTTCTGCTCTCTCTTGTTCATGCAAACCCGGATCTCGGACAATGGCCTCAACCCAGGCATTTAAGCGCGGAGTGTAATAGAACGACTGGTGGCATGGAGCGTCAGTTATTGTTTGTGGTTTGATTTTTTACGTCATAACCTGGAATTAACTAAGGGACAGCACTGCTAAAACCACAAATGGGCCAAATATGTGATACTTGCTGTGAAGTCCCCTAGCTTTGCAGTGGTCACAATATTGATATTGTGTAAAACTCTAGGCTGCGTAATTTCATTCGAGCACCTGGCACTACACCAGACTTAAGAATGATACAACAACGGAATGAGTACGTATTATGCAATCAAAAAGGAGGTGGTTTTGCAGTTGAAAAGAAAAAGAAAAGCTCATTCCAAATTGCCTTATAGGCAAAGCTGCAGTGGGATTTTTTTATAGTGGAAATTAAACAGTAGAAAAATGGCTTATGATCGATCTGTTTCGCTACTGGTGTTGCATGCCCAACACGTGTGTAACCTTGAAGAAGGGTGCACACCAAGGAGGACCAAAATGGGTGTCGACAATTTCATAAATGTTAAAATTTCTTTTCACATTGAGTGATCAATATCTGGAACAGGTTGACAGGTTGACTCTGTGCAACCAGCCTGAACTCCAAACATCAACTTGTTAAATTGGTCTGGTAACTTGTTTATTGTACTCCAAGGTGAACTTAAGAGCTACAGGCTCCACTGTTCACTAGTTCTTTATAATCTTTATACACAAGGTCTTAATATTTGTTTTGTTTGTTTGTGTGTCGCCAGATTACTGAGATTCCCACTCCTAATTCTATCGATAATTCTTTAGTTTGTTTGTGTGTCTGTCCAACGGAATTGTCTGTATAAGTAATGATTCGAACTTTCTTTTCAACAAAGCGGCACAGTACTAACGACGTCATGTTTTTTCCAGCCATAATATTTTTATGCAAACGGGATTTTGGCCTGTATGGCTCTTAACTCTGGACTTAACTAAATCTAATGAAAGCTTGGGCGACTGCTAACAGGAAATCACATGTGTTTTAATGGAAACGGAAAATCACAACGATGCTCTGTAGTACCGGCCATATACGGGGTGCTGCCCTAGTCTTTATAAACAAGATTAGACATGGAAAGTTATAACCAGCATTTTGAAGAATGACTAATTTGGACCCAAATATCGGATTCTGTGGAAGCTATTCGCCACCTGGGTTGACAAGGCAAAATGCTAGAAGTGAAGATTGCATATTTTTCAACCAAACCACGAGGACAAAAAACTGCACAATATGCAAGAGTTCAGATTCCGAGTTTTTGAACAGTTGGAATGATGTCTGAAGGATGGAAAAACTCCACAGGCAACTGAAGGCAACGAAAACGAGCAACCCGTTGATGACAACCATTACAGGAACACATATGTATGCTGTTACATTATAGCCTGTCAACATATCGCAAACGCAAAACCCGTTTTGTTGAGACGGAGCAAATGGCATCGTATCCTTGTTCACACTGTCCACCGGAAACACACTTTCAGGAGGACAGGACGACTTGCGGGATTCGTCACCAGTGAGGAAGGAAACGGTGGCATATATTCGAGTGCTTACAGTGCCAGAATGGATTATAGCCACGTCTTCCAAATGGACAGTATGCTAGTGTGTAGAGAGAAATATTCAGCACCGAACTGGCCCTAGTTGCGACGCTTGGCATAACAACCACGGTTACTGTGAGGATTTCTCGGGGAACGGGCAGCCATTTCTATGCCTGCAAATCAAACCCCTAAGGTAAATAGGCCCTCTTATACAGGGCTAGTGGATGAGAAATCACTGTCAAAATTCAACTAATGCAGTAAAAATTACTGTGTCACTTTAAGACTTCCCGACAGCTATGTCATGCAAACTGTCATACCGCTTGCCTGCTAGTTGAAGATTTTGTGCCCATTTTGCAACTGGCACTCTTTGAAGGTTTCGTTTTCCAAGTTTTTAGGTCCAAATTATGAGGAAGAATTTCAAAAGAGATGGAAGCAGCCTGTTGTTTCCTTTTCTTGTTTTGCACAGCCTGTCTGCAGTTATAAGGCCTGGTGACTGGCCAATGCAACAGAATCAAAAACTCCGAGCTAAAAACAGCATCACCGAGGTGTTGGTTTGACTCCCTGCAAGGATTGGTAAGGGAACGGGCAAAGGTGAGCAAGTTTATGTTACAACAGGAACTTACTACCCAGCAACCACCGGATGGTCAGTACAACCACCCCTACATGTAGAACTGAAACTTACATGGTGTGGGCGTTTTGTCACTAGTGTTAAACCCGCCCGCCATACACACCGTAGACACACTTGCAAACCTTAGTGTTGGGGCCGCTAGTGTCATAGACGAACGAAAAACTCTCTGCCATGCAGACACTTAGCACACTAGCAAACCATGATCTTGGGTTCCCTTTTAGTCGCCTTCTACGACACGCAGGGTTACGGTGGGCTTATTCTACCCCTAGCCCTAAGGGGTAATTTATGCCAGGGTTTTGCTTATGATTCACAATACTACTAAAT
>JAHWFP010205285.1:0-11103 GCA_023313725.1 Lithobius niger | reverse complement strand
GATTTGTAAGGAACCCTAGCAAGTATTGCAAAGTCATTAAAATGAGAAAATTGAAATAAAATAATTTTATTCGCTCTACCTACAATAGCCTAAAGTTAAAAAAATTAGTCCCGATACAGTGTTGCATGAATGAATGGCCTATACTCAACCAAATTCTACTTAAGGCATGGAAAAAAAAATTAGGCCTGAAAGCAGAAAATTGGGACATAAAAATCACACTGCGACTGCACTGTTCGAGCACAACTCCCTAATAGCAGCTGCTACAAAATTTTCCTAAAAGCTGACAATTACGCAGGTTCACAGTACTCTTGACCACGAGCTTGGGAACGCGAGTAGCCGAAACTGGATACATTATGTTCATAAACTCCTCAATATTGAGGTATGCAAGAAGGCAGGAAAGAACCCGCTCCTGGCCAGCCCACTCCCCCAGATATGGAGATAGAACTGCTAACATGGCCCTTCACATTTCAGGGAATCTTAAAAATCCCAGGAATTACTGGTCAGTGAGCATTTTTGGTGCAATTTGAAGAATCTTGGAATGCATCCTTCATGGTCACCTTTAAAACAGTTAAAATTAAGGGTTGTCCGTGTGATGTGCAAAATGGCTTAGTCAAAGGTTGGTCCTGTTAAACCAACTTTGTTCTTTCTTAGAAGGCACACAAGACGTCAATGGACAGGTGCTACGGATTGTATCTACTTGGGGACAAGTTTAATAAGGTGACTAAGATAGCTTTGCTCACTGATCGCAGGCTTTACACTTTTAGCTTAGTAATTTTATTACTGATGGACATCCTTTAAAAACAATTCCTGTTTAACTTACCTTGGTTAATAATGAAGGAACAAGCTTCAGGACCTAACGTATCGTACAGTGGAATGATAACCATGGAATAATTGTAACATGCATATTCAGTTACAATCCACTGCGAAATACAAAAACAAAAAAGTACTTTAATAATTTTTAATTCAAATCGCTAAAAAAACGACTGAAAGAAACTAACCTCTTTACAGTTTTGAGCGTAAATACCAACGTAAGTAGACATATCTGGCTTTAATCCTTTGGCAATAAGACCAGAACCAAAATTCCGATATAGTGATATTGTCTGAAACAAATGATAATCAAGGTCAAATTCAGTTGCTTAGTCGGAAAACATAATTACAGTCTCAACTGCACATGGAAGTTTAACCTGACCTTTACAATGCACAGTGTAAGAAATTACTATATTAAACAAATTTTAAGAGTGCATGTTCTACTTTTTAGTAAGACTGTGCCATTACCAATTTTCTCTGTACTGGTACAGTTGATACAATTCCGATTGAAACCAATCAACACCAAACAATCTGTTCAGCAAAAACCTTACAGCAATAAACCAAATGCAAAAGAGCTAATCCAAAGCATGCACGAGTTTTCTTTTAATAGGTTAATGGCTTAACTACATTTGTCCCCGTTTACAAAGAAAATTGTAGGCTAAACATTTCAAGTTGGAGGAAATGTTTTCAACCTTTCGAAAATATATGCAAAAAGTTAAATTTTAACAAAATCACTTTCCTTGACATTTTTAACAAACACAAAACTGGGCTGGTTTCAGCAAGCTAAAAAGCAGAAATTACCACTTGTAGGGGGAAGGGGGGGGCACTCCATTCTACTGAATGCATCCAGGCATATTCCTACCCCCAGCTTTAAGCTTAATACTTAACCCTTCGTGGGCCACGAACGTCATACGACGTCCTCAAATGTCTCTGGGAGGCCACAAACATCATGACGTCCATTTAATTCTCTGATGGTTTTATTGTTAGTTTCAGAACTTTTCGTAATTTTTGGAAGCCTGTGTGCTGTTAATCCTGCTACCAAAAAATGGGTGCATTTGTTTACATTAAAACAACAAATATGCACATAAAAAAGTTGTTACAGTTTTTAACAATTTTATCAAGTGGACTATGTCAGTCCTTGTACTGAACACCGGGAAATTATGGCCAGGGATGGTTTATTAGTGAATAAATAATGGCGCGCAAAGGGTTAATAGCGGTAAAACGTGCCCTTGTTTACAGGAGTGACTGCTGGGACAGGGATGTTTCCATAAAGCACCGCTGCTCTTGCAGTGTCTGGAGCGCTCCTGCCTGTCAGTTTAAAGTCCAATGACACTCCTACTTAGCCAATCTTAGTTACTTTCAATTATGATGAGAAACATAATGGAAAAACCTAAATGGTGGAAGTTACGGAAAGATACTAATTTTTCTACGGTACTCCTGCATGAAATAACCATGCGACAAATACAAAATAAATGAAAACTACGGCAACATTAGTTTTAATGCAAAACAAAAATATAGGCAATTCTTTACTTCTTTGTAAGAAATCCACTGATAAGGTGAGTCTTTGTTTTCCCTCCATCCTAGGCAGTTGCCAGATTCTGTAATTAAAACATGATCATTTGTAATTTTGTGTACAAATACTACTTCATAAACATGCTCTATACAAGACAAGAACGACAATTTTAAATCCGGAGACCCTAATAATCACCTACTTTTAGTCAAGATTTCTTGCCACCAAGTGCCATTACACAGCAGCGGACACATTTAAATAAACACTTCGCACCGACGGACCTACTGGTACACCCTGAAGTAACTACCAATTGCTGCATTAAGTCTACCACCACTGTCAATGGTTCCACATGTGTAGTAAGTGATCAGTGCCAATCTCTGCAACTAGAGGCCACCAAAGTTGCAGCGGTCAGGCCCATCATGACTCCTTGTACAAAGAGGGTTGCCATGAATTTTGTTGTTTTATTTTACAAAAAATTGTTTGTAAACATTAAGAGCTGCCGCCACAACCAAATTCTGTTTCTATTGCTTAAAACAAAAAATATACACCCCAAAGCAGAATTTTCTGCCACTGTCTGCGACACCAATTGACAAAAATTGTTTGCAGCTAATCTGTTTTTTCGTATGGCTACGTGTATATTTATTGGTTTTTACTGAATAACTTTTCAGTGGTTTATTCTATTGATCTGGCTCTTCAATCAACTGACAGGTCTCGTCGAGACGAGTAAAATGGTGTATTGGAATGTCCAAATCGGTCAAAAATTGGCGAAATGGCAGAAATTTGGTCAAAACGGCACGTTTTGTCTGCGACTGTGCCAGATTATCTGCGACATAGTCGCACGTCGCACCCCTTTCTGCCTTCGGTAGTATACATTACCCTGTAATTTTAGCATTTTAATTTTTAAATGCGTTTCCCTTAGCCAATCTCCAGCTCGCTAACCCTGAAGCGTGTGCCTGCATTTTCCTCCTGAAGTATAGCAGCCCCAATCCGAATCACAATTAGTCATGAGGAAGTTTTCTACTTTAATTTGCTAAGTCTGGTTTTTGAATTGCAATAGCATCTTACCATATAGCATTAAATTTTACTTGTCGCCAAATTGTTAACCCCGGCTTGTCTGCCACCTGTTTTACAAAATGGCCACCTCCAAACATGTAAAATGTGTTAAAACTACTTTAAAATCAGCTAGAGATTTAGTCTTGGATCTACACCCACATTTTCGATTTAGAGGATCACGAAAATGACGTTAAGGTAATCCAAGATGGCAGACATTAAATAAAATAGCTGCTTCCAAACACCAAAAATGCCTTTAACTGTTTAAATTCACCTAGAAAACTCGTTTTGAGTCCACTCACATTTTAGAAGTAGGGGATCATGAAAAAGATGAAGACAATCCACGATGGCGGAATTGAATATCAAAATGGCCACCTCCAAACACCTAAAATTCATAACCAGACTTGAAATTCAGCTAGAGACAGTTTTTAATTCGACGTGTCACATGTCGAATTAATGCGGCTGTGGCCAAAAAATTGGGGTACCCGATTTACGTCAGCGACATCTCAAAAAATAGACAGATTTGTTCAATTCAGATCCGACGAAATTAAAGTATACGGGTTGGTGACTTGCAGTGCGCCAGTACACAAGGTATTATGCTGTAGTTAATTTAGTTAGGGCGGTTTTAGTTTGCTAACCTCTAAAAAGGTCTGAGCAAAAAACAGTCGTCAAATAGTACACGATCAGTGGCTGACGTCAGCGCTTCCTCACGTAAAGGTGTGCGCTTAACGCCAATCATACGAAAAATTGCGGCGTGTAACTGCGCATTTCGGCAAGTCAGCTTTTCAACATTGCGGTCGGTTAAAGGCTATCGTGTATGCCGAGCTGGCTCCTCTTATGGCGCAGAACACAAAGTGAGTCATCACTTACCCGTGCAGCGATCTGGATGGTACACAGAATTTCTACGATTGAATCTGGACGGTACAATGAATGCAATGCTTGTATAAGACTTGCTGTTGATTACTGCGCCATCCTTGCTGCTTTTCGGGTGCGATATATTACATAATTTTATTACGCGTATTTGTGGTGTTTCCTATTGAACGAGTGAGCAAAGCGAATGATGTCCTGTTTTCACAGTGGCGGACTGGCCAGAGGGAGGGAAGGGCGGGATATTCCTAATGGCCTCTGACTTTGATTTCTTTTTAAAAATCCGTAACAGGAAGACTCACGTAAGTTTTATTGGTTCGACATTAGTTTTAACCACATTTAAAATTACAAATAACGATAACAATAATTATAAAAAGGTAGTAAAACAAGTACTTTATATTGAGTAGCCTAACAAAAATTGGCCACATGAAATTGCAGTGTTATATTCGATGTGGACTTTGTCACAATTTTCGTGTGAATATTTTAACTTTTGTTATTAACAAAAGTTAAAATATTCACACGAAAATAAATTTAAAGTAGTCACCCTCACGTACCCTCAACGCAATATGATTCTCCCCCCCCCCCGGCAAATTACCTGCTGAATTTATGAAACATTGTGTTCGAAGATTTTAAAAATGTAAAAGTGATGAACAAGAACGGGTACGGGAAACTAAAACAACGAAGCTTTCAGTTTGTTTTTTGTAAGAAAACCAATATCAGCGTCTGATGAAAACTTATCTGGTCAGTGATTGCATCGTCGCACACAAGATTCTGGCTCATTTGCCGTATCATAGTAGCAAACGTTACGAGACAATTTTTTTAATATAATGTGCAGTATAAGTAGATATTCTTCAGTATGCATTTAAATTTTTTAGTAGTGTCCTGTTGGCATGTCTGCCGTTCCAACTTCATACGTAAATTACAGATATTTGTTATTCTACCATAAGACACGTCGAATTACTAATGCAGAGTTAGTGCATCTTGCTTAGTACACACCCTCATTTTCGATGCAGAGGGCCATGAAAATGATGACATAAGGTAATCCAAGATGGCCAACATTTAATTTCAATTTGGTCATTAGAAACAAAATTATGAACTAGCACATTCATCATGTTATACTTATTTTACTTTGCTAACATCATTATTTTCATACTATGAAACGACATTTGGTCAACAAAACTCAAAACGCCGGTAAAAAATTACCGCACACTTTCACAACCAAAACACAATAGCTTTGTCCAGCGAATTTTCAATAGCTTGAGCTGCTATCTTCTTCAGGCCTCAAGGATATAGCTCGGACTTTCTACATTTTCCACTCTAGTTTGATAACACATTCGAATTTGGCTGGCAACGTTGCCTCCTTTGTGTTGCGAGCCTAGATCGTTCCTTTTCCCCACTGACAATGAAGTCGACCTGCCAGATTGTTGCTTACTAAATGCTTCACAAAATACAGGAGGCAACGTTGCCAGCCAAATTTAAATGCGCTAGTTCGTCAAACTGGAGTGGAAAATGTAGAAAGTCCAAGCTATATCTTTGAGAACCGAAGATAGCAGCTCAAGCTATCCAAAATTTGCTGGACAAAGCTGTTGTCTTAGTTGTGAAAGTGCAGTATTTTTTTCCGGGTTTTGTTTACTTTGCTACTTTCCAATTGTATGTATCTGTTACAGAGTTCCACACGCAACAAGAAAAATTACACACAATGTACAGTCAGGCATTTCCAATGTCACATTCGCTGCCCGATGCTTCCCTGCTTGGCCAAGCTTTCCTACTTGTCACGTTGTTCTATGTTAACGAAGTAGGAGGGGAGCGCTGCAGTGCGGAGTGTTGAATGTTGGTATATTATTTAAGTTTGTTGTTCCCTGGGCCCAGCGCAAAGTTTTAAACTAAGGTCTCTTTCCCCAAACCCATAAACTTATTACTGGCATGCATGCGCACTTCAGGTTAGGGAGCTGGTTGGTCAAATCAATATCAAGTGGGAAATTTCATTCGACAAAAGAATGCTAAAATTTAGAGTTAATTTATATTTCGTCGGCAATAAAAGTAATTTTAGGTTTACATCACACTTAATTTTTTGTGGTAAAAACTACAATATATACTTACTGGATTGACGGCTTCCTCGTCGCATTACATTGTAAAGGGTTTTTGTATCCTCATACATATAGCGCATAAAACTCCCATCAGGACTTAAACAGGAAATGTGTACTTCTTCATCCTCCTGTAAAGTACAAACATGTACCTAGTTTTTGTTTTATCGATTTAAAGGTTACAACATGGATATTTTGCACCAAGGTTCATACACTTCATGAAAGGGCTCAAGAGCTTTTTGTGCACGAATCACCAAATTCATTATATCAAATTTTGGCTAACTATATTTGCCGTGATGTCATCATGAGTTAGCCATTGACGAACGAGAATAGTGAATCTTCGGACACCAGAGGACTAGCCCAGTTATAGCAAACAGCCGTGGCGAGTGGTTTACCACTACAGGGTGGTCCACAAGAACTAACAACCCACAATTTTTAAGTTCAAACTTTTTTGTTAGCACCCTCCAGATCTGTAAAGGACTTTCAAAACTATCCGTACTATTACACATCTGACCCTTTACAGTTCTGGAGGGTGCTAACAAAACAGTTTGAACTTAGGTCGTCCGTTTTTTTGTGGGCCACCCTGTATAAACACTTCAGGTATACAAACCTTCTTTTATTCCTCTCAATGTCTCCAAGGTGGCGACTCAAAGGGGTGGATAAGAGGCAATTTATATTTTCGTTTATGCAATAGAAAGAATTTAGCCTCTACCCAGTAATTCTTTCTATTGCTACAAAAAAAATATACATTTACCTGTAAATTTAGGTTTTACAGAAGACCTCATCAAAATGGCGACGGGCACCATCTGACTGGCTCCCCAGCGGTTAGGAACTGTTTACTGTTCCCTCAAGTCACAAAATTTAGACAATAAAAATTAAATTCGAACAGTGGTTCCAGATCTTAGAATTGGCAACCCTGAAAAGGGCAGTTTCGTTTCTTCATTAGTGCTGATGTGGAGGATGGACAACACTTCTGGCAGAGATGATGGGTCCCAGGTTGTGAATGCGAATCTCAGGAATGGGGATGCTGTTGTAGAAGATCCAAGACGTGGAGATGGCTCTTAGCTCAAATGCTGCGACTCAAATGTTATTGTCATGGCAATTGACGTTGGATGCTTCAGAGAAATTTACAATCACCATTTTAATCCATTTGGCAATCATTGCAGAACCTACTTGCAGGAGCCATGGAAAGGGTTTGAACTTCGCTGCACCATAAGCTTAAAGCTAGTGTTACCAAGACATTTTCCTGGTTAGAAAACGAAGGGCGCAATTAGACAAAAGTTCTTAAGGTTCCATCATTAAAGAGTTGAGAACCAAGGAAGAGGTCCCAGTCGGGAAAAATTATGGTTGCAAGGTCTTTCGCTTTCGAAAGATTTGATTAGGCACGAAATGAGAATCCTCCATAAAGTTCTTTACTCGCTAGCTTTGAACACGAGTTTAGATCCGAGCGGTGTACTAAAACAAGACCCCGACGTAAAGAGGTCATTGAAATAGGTTTATACGCCAGGCAAAGATTGAGCGATTGGACATACTTTCTGCCCGTTGACACCAATGAAACCATTTCATCCAGTGGTTGTCGTAGATTCTGTAGGTTGAGTCTCTGCCTTGCTCGAGATTCTTACAGCTTGTTATTCAGAATTCCTGTATCCTAGTCCGATGATAGTAGCACCCACATAGTTTTAAGGTGCTTGTGTTAGAGTGGAATAAGACTTCCTTACTTTGGGATAGAATATAAGATTCCAGTAGACTCTTTGGAACATCTACAAGAAGCTGGAGGAGTTAAGGAAACCATGGCACAGATACCAGTTTGGAACTATCAGAATGAACAGATCCGGAATTTTAGATTCTCTGCAGAATCTGTGGCAGGAGTCAAAGGTGGAAACAGGTACTAAAAAGGTTTGACAATGCATCCACTGCCCAAGCTGGATCACCTGGGGACTGGGCTGATAAGGTAGGGGAAGTTTGGCAGTGTGCCTCATGGCAAATAGGTCGACCATGGGAGTCCAAGTGGCAAATAGATATTTGTCGATAGGTGTTTTGAGGGGCCTTCCCCTGTAGTTGGTTTTTGACATCTAGAGAGGAGCCTACGATCACGTTCAAATTTCCCGTAATGTTAAGAGGAGAGTCGTTCCTAGATGGATGCAAAGTTTGAAGATCCCCAGAGGTTACATGTGAAGATTTCTGGACTTTGTCCAAACCTGTATTGACTTTTGCGACACTGTTTTGGAAAAGGTAGAGGGCTTCAAAAGACCACCTTGAGTTCAGAACATTTTATGTGGTCCAATTCTTCTGTCCACAGACCTGAAGCTTCATGGTGTCTGTGGGCTCCCCAGCCCTCCATTGCTAAGGCTGTCAGCAAGATTAGGTCGGGTTGAAGGTCGTGAAGTCGAAGTTTGGGATGGATAAGACATGGACGTTAGACCACCACAGGAGTGTCTCGACTAAAAAGTGTTTGATGATGGGGTGTGTAGACTCCTGAAAGGAGGATTGTTCCCCAAGTCTCTATGCAGTAAGTAGTGGAAAGGGCTAACTAGTCCTTTAATGCTAGCATCTAACTAGCATTAAAGGACTAAATTTGCCATGGAATCCAGTTTTCCATTTCACTAGTTTATACACCTTTTTGTTCCTGAACACCAGCTTCGCCCTGTATACTGTCAATACGCATTCGAGTGAAGGCATCACATTGCTGATGAGAGGTTGAATACTCCTAAGGAAGAAATGGGTTGGAGTCAATCCAATCTTGATTTTTTTGAAGTTTACTCCGAAACCCAACCCAGTATGCATGACGTTCCTATCAACGGCACCTCGTATGTCTTACCTTCTCATTTTGTGAGGGTTTGTTGACACAGGTCCGGATGCTTACTTCTGTTCGTGGAAATGTTTACACCAGGGTCACCCATTCAAACTTGCTGTAAATTGCATAAAGACAGACTGCACCAGTTATATTCTTTCTAATCGTGTTGTGAATGGCCAGTCATCTGAACTGGTGGGGTCGACGAGTATGTTTAAAAGATGCCAAGAAGCAGAATATTTTCTGCCGGTCTGCGACCAGCTTTTACAAACTAAAAACGGTCTGCAGGTAGAAGGACGTGTCTACGGATTGCAGATAGTGTGTGAAAGTGAAATTTTGCATTGTGCAAAATTTTGAGTTAGGCCCATTTGAGTTCATGAACAAGTTTCTTGCGAGAACTTTTTTCCTAGACCTTTGCAGGTTAGGACTAACAACTTGAGAAAGACTTAAGTTATTGTCATGACACAGCACCATTCAAAAGCTTTATAAAAAAAAAGTTAAAATGGTGTATTAGAATGCCAAAATCAGTCAATTTTTGGCGAAATTATCGCAAGAAGGCCAAGAAAAAAAAAGTGCAGGATAAATCTTACTGCAACACTGCCAGCCGTACTGCGACGTAGCGTCGCTCCGATTCCGCTACAGGGAAAAGATGGCTAAAAAAAGTGAGCTCTCAAAATTCTTGAAATGCTTTTGAAATCCTTGGGAGTGTTTTGGAAATGCTTGAGGGGCAATATAATGCATGGGGTGTTTTTATTATTCTATATACCGTTTTGTGTGTTTTGTCCGGTCTTTAAAATTGAGGGACCGGTGTTAGTGACAAGATTCTCTCATCCCTTCCAGCTCCCATTACCATTTCTTTTTTGGTAATAAACTCTTATTATTGAATTTTTAAAGTTTACTCCAAAACCCGAGATTGTGGAGCAGATCTAGGGTTGTTCGTAGTCTTGCATCCTGTGTGATGGGCGTTGATTTTTCAGAAGCCAGTCATCAAGGTACGCTTGCAGCTGATGGAGATGTGCCAAAAAAGGCCCTAAACTTTTCCATCATAAATGAAGCAGGTGTCATACTAAGTCGTGTATGGGGTACATCAAAGTACGCATCTTGCAGGTCGATAGTTTCCTTTGTTCGGGGGGCAAAGCTGAAGTTCTTGCAGCCACCTCTTCCACAAAAGGACTGCCGATTGTTACGATTGCAGTTAAGCTGTCTTGAGGGGGTTGATTCCTGGGTTTGTTCCAGATGTTCTTATAACCTTGTTTGTAGGAGTTCTTGAAAGGTTGTTTTGTTTATCAGAATGCTAAGATTGCTGTTTGGGCATCCCCTCTTTAGGTTTCCAGGCAACATCTAAATGGGGAGCAAGCGTAGGTATGAAAACTTTTGAACAAGGTTTTAGCTTCATGGATTGGCCGATTAAAGTAGACAGCTTCTCACACAGGGCATTTGCTGCAGTGTTGAGAACAATTTGCGATCCTGTCCAAGGCTAAGACGCAGAATTCTACAATTAGCTTTGAGGATTGAAGATTGTACCTCGACTTTCTTCAGTATCTAAATGCAGGTCCCAAAATCAAGTTTAACTTCGACAGTAAGGAATTCAGATTGGGAGAGTCAAAATTCCTGGGGTTAGCAGAACTGTCTGCGTAGGACTTGAAGAACCAAGTTTCTCTTCCAGGGTGAGGGGAGGGAAGTGGTTCACCGTTCCCCCTCTGAGGTCCACCATAGCGCAACAAAATTGTCAGGAGCGTTGTCTGGTAGTTTCTGTGGAGCATGGTCTGAGACCAAAACCGAAACCAGTCAAGACCCGATTTTTCGAAGGAAGGTTATCGATAGCTTGAACAAGAAACTGTCTGGGATCACATCTACAGATTTCTAGAGCACAGAGAGGGATGCCAGAAGGGTCTAAGCTCCCAAGAGAAAAGCATCGCCGTCAAAACAGGCATGTTGTGAAGCACTATCAGATTCTAGTTCACTCTTTTGAGAAAAGTGAGATGCGATGTCAT
>JAHWFP010205271.1:0-14379 GCA_023313725.1 Lithobius niger | reverse complement strand
TCTGTTCTCACCCATATAGGAGCTTAAATCTCTTCTCAACCCTTATACGGTAAACCACCCATCGCTTAGTGGATTACCATTACTTGACCCTAACTTGGTCTGATCCTACGTCACACCCTTTAACATCGTTTTGCACGAGGTGGGAATCACGACTTTCTATTCCTAAGCCGGGAATCGAGCACATGGCAGTCCTGCATTCTACCTGTGCTTCTCATCTACCATTAGGCATGTCTACTCATTACAGTTAGAACTTTGTTAGGAACTAGTATTGGCAACAAGGGGCGTGCAATTTCCAATACCGTTCTACCCATTTTCTAGCTGGACTATGAATGCAAATCAACTCTAATCAGTCTACTATAACGTTCTGGTTATTAGACCTGATTCACTTGATTTATTTTTAGTAACTAAGCAAGTTTCAAAACAAAGCCTGATAAAATTTTCATCACTTTTCACCGTTTTACCCATAGCATTCTTCATATTTATCTACCTTCTTATACTTTATGCTTTTTCTACCAGCAATAACCAAATCATTTCCTACGCAAAAACTCCCACCAACCCGTTACCTAAATTTTTTTTTCATTCTGTTTCTGTTTGTGGTTTTTATTTATAATAATAATAATGAAAGTTTGTTGCAAACCCAACCGGACTGGCAAGGACCTGGTGGTCGCTAACTGCCATCCGATGTTTATACTTAACATATTTCCCATTCTTATTTTCTTACCTGAGAACTCGAGAGTGTTTATTTTATTTTCACTTTCTTAAAACCTTTCGATACAGTTACACTGATCTAAAGGCATTTTTTAATCATTCGCCAAAACACTGCTGTTGTCGTTTCAAGGCTATTGTGCTAGTTTTTTTTTCTTTCTTCGCATGCCTACAGGCTACTCTGCTGGTCCTTCTTTGAGAGCCTTAATTTTGGAGCATCTTGCATATTTATGACAGTTCGCATGCCTTTCTGATTGACCTCTGGGGAAAAGCCAAATGGGTCTATGCTCTGCTTGCATGGCTCATGCATATCGTTTTATATCTCCCTGGTGTGCCCGTCATGTGAAGGAGTGTGGCCATTACGCAAGTTCCTTTTAATAGCACTGCTCCAGAAAGTATTTTAAAGGCCCAAAATACCCTTTGGTTACGTCAAGTCTACCGTGGCCATCTCGGTTACGGGATCGCAATGTTACATATGACCTTTTGGCTTCTACACTAAACATTAAGTACCTACCACCTCAAACTTTATATGACACAAAATTGCATAGGCTGAGTTTCTCTTAAAAAATCGCGTAGGGGACCAAACTAAAACTCTTGGGTGCATTAGTTTTTAGTATTCACTGTAACATATTTAACCTTGTTTATACTTTATTTGTTCAGCTTCATTTTGGGCCTTTTAACAATTTCACACTCTTTCCATGTCACACGGTTGGCGATGCCATCGGGGACCTTTGGGACACTGGCAAGTTTAACCTTGATGGTAATGCATTCGAGCCCCCAAACCTCTTCTGATCACCATTCCTTCGCCATATTACGCACACTGTATTTACATGTAATTGTGGCTAGCTGTTAGTAACCCCCCCCCCCCCCTCCGGACCTTGCCAGACCCATTGCTCTTACAACAAATATTAAATCAAGGATCATTTCTATTGGCTACTCTTTGTTTGGGTCAAAACTCAAATATGTAATGTCATTCGAATTTTAATTTCTACCACTGTTGGTTTCTTTCACTGCATTCTACTGTGCTCAGTCTGCTCCAACATGCCCGGTTAAATAAATCCCAACGCAAAGGGGAACTTTGCTGACAATGTGTGGACTCGTACCGAAAACGTACCTAGCTTCATCTTCAATGAGCTTGTCTTGATGACAGTTTAGTGCAACACTGTTTCTACGTAACGGGCTATCGTGGGGGGGTCTTTCTATATTCATTCTATACAAGGATGGTGTTCTCCCTACGCTGCTGCTGAGTGAGGACACGACGAGCTACTTGCTCTGTGATCTCTTTAATCAGATGCTGTTACTGCAGCGAGGCGCACCCTACCTTCTGGAAAGTGCCACCGCCTAATGAAAGTGGCTGTAATCGTAATGACCAATTTCAAGCATATTTTCAAAATTGCTCGCCATCCAATAAGATGCTCTGCTCTCATGTTTGCCATTTCTGTTATTTACCATTTTCATGTCGAGGGGAAATCTTCACATCATAGTTCAATTGAGCCTATGTGGCGGAATATGTCAACAGGTATATTCCCCATACTGTGTATCCTGTCTACGTGGTTCATCTGCTTCCTTCTTCCTCAGAGTTCTGCATTCCCCGAGGCCACACAACTAGCTGCTGTATGCCAATTTTATCTGTAATGCCTGTAAACCAAATGAATGTTACGCCTCCTGCGCCAGCAAAAGCATTCTACTGGATACCTCTTGTTCCAAATACGCTATCAATGAGTGAAATCACATATTACGAGGACGAAGATCCATCATTTTTTGATTAAATACTGATAAAAAATGCTTATTTATCTAGACACACGCTAGTGTGTCGCCGCCAAGTAACAGTAGATCATCCCATTGTAGACATCCGCTTGTTAAAAATTGATTGTTAATGATAAAAAGGCGGCTCACTAGCAGACATGTGTCTTACCTGTAAGCAACTAAAAGCATATTTTGGCATGTTGAGGATAAATCCCAATGCGACAGAAATGTTTCAAATTGTGGAAAATGTAAGGGGAAGGGTCAGAGATGAAGAAAAACTAAAATTTAAAGGATGAGTGTCCACCAATCAGAGAAAAAGATGCGTCAATAACGTTGTTTTTATGTTACTGTCTAGCTAGATAAGATTTTACCCATGTTAAATCCCATAGACTTTTTGCTCATGGCTAGCGCAAAATTGCGAAGGCCTACGTACCTGAATTTTTGCACACGGATGCTTGGTGATCTGAGGATGGTCCTTTTGTTGGTTTGGGGGTTGTAGGGGTCAGGACAAATGCGTGGGAGGGTTTTGAAATTTGCCACCGGCGAATTTAAATTTCGTTTCTTTTCCAACTTGCAACCAAAGATTTTAAGCAACAATGGCTTCAACAATCAAGACTGGTCCTTAGATTTATTGTAAAAGCCTGGACGAACTAAAAACTGAACTGTAACGAAGGACAAAATAAAGAAACATTAACGTTGCCGTGGATTGCGTAAGAATAAAGGGATGCACGTTAGATGATGGTTACGCAACAATACAAGCATACACGAGCTAATGGGTTTTTTTGTTAATAACCCCCCAAAAAATGCTTCGCATTTTGCTGTTTTAGTTAACAGCGACCTTCGGGGGTTTCTGCATGAATAAATGTGAACGAAATCTTGAAAAATTAAGGGCAAGTTGCAGGGATAAACAAAACAACTGAAGGGGATGCGCTGATTGAGTGAGCGAAGCGAACGAAATCAGCGATTGTTAGTCAGTGTGTGCAAAAATGAGATTGAAGCATCTTAAATAGACGGTGTAACCTAATGTACGTTCAAAGTCCAATGAAAGTTGTGATATCCACCCAAAACCAAAACTGGTAGAAAAACCCGCCAAGTTTCCAAAAACGGTCGGCATTTGAAGGTAGTGATATCATTCCACCAGGGAAAGGCCGCCAAGGTTAATCCTATTAGCCAAGTTAATCGCACCGAATAATACTTTCGAACTATTAATATGTGCGATTAACTTGGCTAATAGGATTAAGCTTGGCGGCCTTTCCCTGTTGGAATGATATCACTACCTTCAAAGGCCGACCGTTTTTGGAAACTTGGCGGGTTTTTCTACCAGATTTGGTTTTGGGTGGATCATATTTACTACAAAACGCAATCACAACTATGTTTATTCTATCAGTTTGATAATTACCTTACCATTGTACAATTTTCTGTCCAAGAGTTGCACAGCGCATGTTTATTTACTTCTGCATTAATCCATGCCTTTAGAATAAATCTCGAGTACTTCTTGTACTACCCAAAATTTCCTTAAAAGCAACATCTCGAAGAATTGTGGGAATAACTCATCTGACAGTCACGATAATACGCCGCCAGATATGGAAATACCAGTTGCTGAAGAGGGAGTCGTAGGCTCTCTCGATTATGGCACCTTTTATATCAAACTTATGGATAACAATGATAGTGACAACAGTATAGTTGTGTACACTAGTACTGTTGCTGTTTTGACAGACTGATGCGTAACTGACTGACGACAGTGATATGAACTTTATTTGACGGCTTTTGTCGGCAACACAAATCTTGTAGCTGTTCCTTGGGGTGCTGTCGCGGTGAGGGATTTCGTCGAGCCTGAGCCAGGACATCAATCTCTACCAGGTTTATCAAAATGGATAATTGCCTGTGGCTGTCCCCGTGGAAAATAATCCATAGCCAGCCATTGCTGTGCCAAATCCAGAAGCCAGTATGAGCCTCTTCTAGGTGCAGTGGAAGGCAAGGATGTCTTGCAGGAGTAATTGAGTTCTGGCACACTTGTCACACTGCCTTAATGCAGCTGTATGGGCCACAGGGTAAGTTAATAATTATACAAAACTAGAGGAAGCCCGTGCTATGCACGGGGCCGGTCATGAATTAAGTTTACAGACCCACTCCCCCCCTCCCGGCCCCACTCCCAACCCCCTCACTCCCACTCCCCAGTCACACTCCCAACTCCCCACTCCCATTTTCGCACACACTGGCTAAGAAACGCTTTCACGAATTGAAATTTCTTCAATCCAATTTTTGCGCACACTGGCTGACAAACGGTGATTTTTGTTGGCTTCAGTCACTGAATCTGCGCATCCAGTGGCTTTGATTGTAAACGACTACTTTGCAAGACAGCAATGGTCAGCCTGGTGCTCAGCAATGATTGTTGTTGTCCACTTTGAAACAATTCAGCTCAGCTCTGAACGCCTTCACCTGCGAATGAAATAAGCCATTGCATCGTTTCCAGCTGCCAATTTCGAGGCCAACAGGCCTTGAAATGAATAACGTAGCTTATACCATGCGCAATGGCTGTTTGCCGTGACGTCACCATGAGTTAGCCAATGACGAACGAGGACAACGGCTGTTTGGCCATCTGATTGGACTAGCCGAGTCACGTGATGTGCACGTCACAGCAAACAGCCATGGCGCGTCGTATAGTTTGATTTAAAACTATACGCATTTAGCTGAAATATGGATTATTTCATTTTACCCATCAACAATCAACCGTTTGGACGATAGTTTTCAATTCTTAGCACGTGCACAAAGAATTGTTAGGCACCGTAGCAAAGACATTACACGTGCACGAAAACAATCAGAAGAGATTAAAGTGATTGTCGTCCTTTTTCCTTTTTCCGGTTTTCCTTTAACTTTCGTTTCCTTTTATCAGCTTAGCCGGGATCCAGAATTATTATGTAGATAACTTCTCTATTATTGGCTGAACTTTTTCTTCCTTTTTTTAAAAGCCATTCTTTCTAACGTACTCTACATGCATATTACGAACCATTTCATTAAAAAAATGTACTGTTCAATGCATTTGCCTTTTATTACAACTGAATGTCATTATTTTGCACTACATGCTTTTATACTGATTAAATTTACAAGCAAGCACTACAGTATTTCGTTCTACATTTTCTGCCTCAGATTCTCCAGATTCAGTTGGCCTGGCATCGCAAATTTTTAGCTGGTGCTGAGTGAACGCTGTTGTGCTTTTAACTGATTTTAACTTTAAAACCATCAATTTTTCTTGGGTGTACTAACTGAAATGAGCTTAATGAAGTTAATTAAGTTTTAAGAAAAGTTACAAGCTCAACTTAACACATCATGGGGGTATCTAACTAACGGTATTTTAAAGGGTGATAATTTTCTAGAAAGCTTTTTATCATGTGGGGCTAATAAGATGTTATTCACAGGATGATCCCGATCACAATGGTAATGAATGCTACATACAATGATAAATTATTTACAGTGGTCATTTAACTTAATGACACTATTTACAATGAAGACACAAACAATGCCGAGTTAGCTTGAATGTTAATTACAATGGCAAAACCACAATGATCATCCCGTCTAAAATGAGGCTATTTGTGGCGATGTGATCTTAATGTCCTTAATAATGATTTCAGAAGAAAACATTTTATTACTGCAAGCAAAACAGAAGTTCTTTCAACTGTTACTGCCTTAATCAAGAAGGTCAGTCATATTAATGCATATCCTTTACATAAAAACTACGTCATTTACTGCAAGTGTTCTTTCTTAAAAAAATATAAAATGTCACTCTCCAAATGCCCACAAGAAATTTTCTCAAAATCTCCAAAAGTACGCCAGGTATCGTCACAAACTTTCTTGTAGACACTACACTGATCGAGGCCCTTCGAAAAATGACTTGCATGACTCTACATCAAGTACTCTTAAAAACAAAATTATAAATGTCTGAAATTCTGATGTGTCCGCCTGTTTTATCGTTACGCCACGATTTTCTACTGTCCGATTTTCCACACGTTTCCCGTGTCTTCTGCTCGAGCCTCCTTACGGCCTTGCTTGTGGCATAGTGACGGACTGCTTCTCTCACTTGCATTCGGGTTAATGATTGCTTTAATGAATGGGCATTCTAGATCCCATTCATCCTGTGCCTTTGCAGGAATGCTACCTGCTGAACCTGGGATCAAATATACGTTATCTTTACAATGTGTTTTGGCTATGTGTTTAAAACGTCTACTGCCACTTTCCCAATGAAAGGTACAGAATCGGCTGTATCAACTGACTGCAATTGTCCTTCAAACAATGTGATCATAACTGAATCACGTGACACCTTATAACAATGACTAACGCCAATACCTCCTGAAATTACCAAGCTGCAGTTACACCGTGGCTTGAAGCAAAATATTTTGAAGGAATTTTGCTATAATACGATGCTAAAACGAGGCAATACTGTTCTTGCATTTAGCAATGTAAGTTTCTACTACATTGCTCCAATATACATCGGTTGAAATAATTTGTCTGCTTGACTTTTTTCAAATAAAACACTTACTGGCATAAATGACGAGAAGT
Organism: Lithobius niger; assembly: GCA_023313725.1. Lineage (NCBI taxonomy): Eukaryota > Metazoa > Arthropoda > Chilopoda > Lithobiomorpha > Lithobiidae > Lithobius > Lithobius niger. The sequence continues at coordinate 7,374 of JAHWFP010205271.1, read as the reverse complement.
CTTGTCTCGTTTCAACAGGGTTCATAATATCAACAGGACAAATACCTGGTATGTTGTTCTATGGTTTAGAATCCCAGTCTTGTCTTGTTCTAAACTCTTGCTTCGTTTTTTAAATCGTATTGCTCTTCATTATTTCCGTAATTGCGTTCTGCTTATACGGCATACTGTGGCACGGTGTTCTGTCTATTCTGCTGTTGATTATACTGCTGTCTAGGCTGCTGCTGCGAGCCATTGTCATATTACTATAATTATTATCATTATTACCATAATTCTGGCTTTTATTCTGCTCATTTCACTATTTTCAATTACCTAAATTGAACTAAGTGGATTCATTGTTCTGAAATCCAACATAGTAACTACCTATCCAGCCCCCGTTTCCATGTTGTTGAATATTTCCATTATTACTACTACCCATTTTCTAGTACCTTGCTATGGCACCAGGGTTCACAGAAGTCCGATTTCTCATTCTAAGAAATCCATCTTTTCTGATGCCTTACATTCACTACGGACATGATTTCTGGCTAGACCACAACAATGCTTTCGTTGTTATAGTCCGGTCCCTGTGGTATACTCCCGTAGAAATTTTAGTTCTGATTTGTCTAACCAATTGTGGGTGCTTTAGTACTTATAAAAGAACAAAAAAACTTGGGTAGACTTTACCACAGTCTACCAGAGATTCTGCAGACGCCATTTTACAAAATGGCTTCCGTCAATCATCTTTTTTGCCTATTTCAACATTTAGAACGCTTGCAGTCTCCCTTGATGTGTCTAAATATATGTTTTTTAGGTCAAGGAATCAGAAAGTAAGGTTCCCTTGATCTTAGGACTGATGTATGTACCCTATCAATAGTCTGCACAATATTCTACAGACGCCATTTTCAAGATGGCTGCCGTAAACCTTCTTTTTTGCCTATTTCAATAATTAGAGCACTTCCAGTCTCCCTTGATGTGTCTAAATGTATGTTTTTAAGGTCAAGGAATCTAAGTATGGTTCCCATAATTCTAGGACTGATATATTTACCTGATCAATAATCTGCACGAGATTCTACAGACGCCATTTTACAAAATGGCTGCAGTCATTTACCTATTTTGCCTATTTCAGCTTCTATAGCACTTACAGCCAGCCTTGATGTGTCTAAATATATGTTTCTTAGGTCAAGAAATCTGAAAGTAAGGTTCCCATAATCCTAAGATGATGTATTTACCCTATCACGAGATTGTACAGACGCCATTATACAAAATGGCTGCAGTCACTCTTCTTTTTCGCCTATTTCAGCTTCTATAGCACTTACAGTCTCCCTTGATGTGTCTACATATATGTTTTTTAGGTCAAGGAATCTGAAAGTATGGTTCCCATGATCCTAAGACTGATGTTTTTATCCCATTAATAGTCTGCACGAGGTTCTACAGACGCCATTTTGTAAAACATTTCAACAATTATAGCACTTACAGTTTCCCTTGATGTGTCTAAATATATATTTTCTTAATGGAATTTAAAAGTATGGTTCCTATGATCCTAAGACTGATGTATTTACCCCATCAATAGTCTGCACGAGATTCTACAGACGCCATTTTACAAATTGGCTGCCGTCAATCTTCTTTTTTGCATATTTCAGCTTTTAGAGCACTTACAGTCTTCCTTGATGTGTCTAAATATGTTTTTAGGTCAAGAAATCTGAAAGAAAGCTTTCCATGATCCTTGGGCTGATGTAATTACCCCATCAATAGTGGCAAGAATTAGTAGTAACATTTTTGTTTTCATGTTACAACAAACAAAACAATGTTTACATTGTGAAATGAAAAACAAGAGCGGCTTAACATCGAAACTGTTTTGGGGTATTTTACATTTCCATAATTGACTGTATATTATCCATTCTTTTTATTTCTTTCATTTTTCAAGTTTAAATTTTCCAGCTATTTCTGAAAAACAATAAATTTCGTGCTGGTCTGACATATGGTTCCAGAACTTTTGAGAATGGCTTTGGTACTAACAACTGTTCAATTATATTAACACAACTGTTCAATTATATTAACACTAATTTTCATACGATTTTGTGCTTATTAGTACCAGAGTAAATTTAGATAATGAAATGGATGCTTTCTTCCACATCCTCTAAAGAGTCAAGTGTATTTAGTCTTAGTGGACTTAGTTTCACACATCATGGAAACATTTAATAATTTTGTTTTGCAGGTGAAGTAAAACAGGAGAGAAATGGATGAAAAACAAGCACTAGGAAAGCAACTTGCATTTGTTAATCAGAAAGGAACTGATATCAGTTTTGGTCTACAAATATACATTATCCGTTAGATAGTGGGCACTGACAAAGTAGCTGGTACGAATAATGGCAGAAGAGGAATTCGAGAAGCTGCTCAGATTAGACAAGATATACTGGAGAAAATACTTAAACAAGTTACAGTGCAAGATGAGTTTGTATGCTATAATTTAATAGACAGTTGCTATAAATCATATGCTTTGAACAAAACACTTGGCACTTTCAAATTCAATATATTTCGAAGAAATTTTTTTCTATTGTTCTTTTCAACTGTGTTTACTGTACTCATATTTCTTTAAATATCCCTCCAAAGACGATTTGTGGTAGTACAAGTCTGCACCAAATACTTCAGTGTCTGTCTCCAGATCAGCTATCCAAGTGTAAGCATCATCTTGAAAATAAATAGCAGCTTCTAATATGTTTCAAAGTATAGAAGTTTGTTTAGGTTCCAAATTTTCGTTTTTTTCAACTGTTACGTCTTGAATTTTAGCAATCTTGTCAAGTGTTTTGTTCAAAGTATTATGATTTATAGCAACTGTGCGTAGCATAATATACAAACTCATCTTGCACTGTAATCTGTTTGACTTTTATCCACTATATCGTGTGTAATCTCAGCAGCTTCTCGAATTCCTTTCCGCCATTATTTGTACCAACTACTTTGTCTGTAGATCAACACTGATATCAGTTCCTTTCTGATGAACAGATGTTAGTTGCTTGCCTGGTGTTAGTTTTTCATCCATTTATCTCCTGTTTTACTTGACTGCAAGACAAAAATATTAAATGTTTCTATAATGTATGAAAATACATAAATACACTTGATGTTTTTAGCAGATGTGGTAGAAAGCATGTAGAGTATACTCGTTACGTAAATTTACTCTGGTACTAAGAAGCAGAAAATGGTATGAAACTTAGGTTCTCATACCCTAATAAGTGACAAATTTACCCTGTGATAACACAATTTAACACTTGTTAGTACCAAAGTCATTCTCAAAAGTTCTGGATCCATAGAGTGAATGTCAGACCAGCACGAAACTTATTGTTTTTTCAAAAATAGCTGGACAATTTTAACTAGAAAAATGAAAGAAATAAAAAGAATTGATATATGCAGTCAATTATAAACATGCAAAACACCCCAAAAGAGGTTTTCATTCCACAGTATAAGCATTGTTTTGTTTGTTGTAACATGAAAAGAAAAAAGTTACTACTATTGATGGGGTAAATACGTCAGTCCTAGGATCATGGGAACCTTACTTTCAGATTCCTTGACCTAAAAAACATATATTTAGACACACCAAGGACGACTGTCAGTGCTCTAAAAGCTGAAATAGGCAAAAAAAAAGAGAATACTAACGGCATCCATTTTGTAAAGTGGCGTCTGTACAATCTCATGCAGACTATTGATGGAGTAAATACTGATGGAGTCCTAGGATAACGGGAATCGTTACTTTCAGTTTCCATGACCTAAAAAACATATATTTAGACACATCATGGAAAACTGCAAGTGCTATAGAAGGTGAAATAGGCAGAAAAGAATGACGGCAGCAAGTTTGTAAAATGGCGTCTGTAGAATCTCGTGAAGACTATTGATGGAGTAAATACATCTGTCCTAGGATCACGGGAACTTTACTTTCAGATTTCTTGACCTAAAAAACATATATTTAGACACATCAAGGAAGACTGTAACTGCTATAGAAGTTGAAATATGCAAAAAAGAAGAATGACGGCAGCCATTTTGTAAAATGGCGTCTGTAGAATCTCGTGTAGACCATTGATGGGGCAAATACATCAGTCCTAAGATCATGGGAACCTTACTTTCAGATTCCTGAACCTAAAAAGCACACATTTATACATGAAGGGAGACTAAGTGTTCTAAATGTAGAAATAGGCAAAAAAAAAAGAAGATTGACGACAGCCATTTTGTAAAATGGCGTCTGTAGAATCTCGTGCGGACTGTGGTAAAGTCTACCCAAGTTTTTTTTGTTCTTTTTTAAGTATTAAGTCCCTACAATTGGTTAGACAAATCAGAACTAAAATTTCTACGGGAGTATACCACAGGGACTGGATTATTAGGGTTTGTGCTTACTGCGCCTATTATTGCACCTTTTAATTATCTTTCATTCTTTTAAACTTCAATTGCGATTTCTCTATTCCTTCACTCTTTCTGAAAGTCAACCTAAAGCAAGTGGTTTAATGCTTTCCCCCAACTTTGCTTTCCCTGTACGTTGCTTACTTGTTTGATAAGGCTTTCTAGCTCTGATCTACCTTCTACAATTTCCCTTTTGCAATTGCTTCTTAGGCTTTAAATGTATTTCATTTCTCTCTGGCATGGCTTGGTACGAAAGCTGCTTTTAAACCTTCATCTTTAGCTGCTAGCTTTTGCGATTTATTTTCATCTGAATCCTCTGGTCTGATCAACTAAATACCAGCTGCCATTGTTTCCCAATCTTTCAGAAAATTTTTCTTTCGGTTTTAATTGCGTCTTAATGTAACCTCCTCCACCAAAACGTTGTACTAATGCTACCAGTCTTAATGCAACCTCCTTCACCAAAACATTGTCCTAATGCTACCTCGAATTTTGACCAACTACAAGATTCAGCTACACGAGGTAAGTAGCCAAAAACTTTCCTGCTCTACGCAAATTGTTGCACATTAGCAAAAATGTAAAAATATCTAATTTATCCGTTCCAGAAAATAGAATAGCTTTCTTTCCTGATCTTACATCTTCCTGTAATCTGTTGGGAGTGCCACCAACATTAGACTTGAGCTGTGTGAAACTATCTGTGAGCCTTTTGTAAAACTCTACATGGTTTCCTTTTATTTGACTCTCTCTTTTGTTTATCTCTCTTAAACAAAGTGCAATTTGATGTGACAACAATGTCTCATTATCTGCACCTGCATTATTATTACTTCTGTCGTCGTTAACATTGGTATGCTCTGATAGAACTGCTGAGTGATGTGAAGGCTCTGCTGACGGCATACTTCGACGTGGCTGAACAGGAGAATTAACATTCAATTCACTGTGTCACTATTTGGATAGAGTGATGTTTAGACATAATGGGCGGTGGACCATCAGAATCATCGAAATCTCCCAATCTTCTACGCCTACCTATGTCTTCTAAGTAGCCTACCTATTGACGAGTGGTGTGAAGCACGACTAATACCTGCTCTAGCTCTACGCATTATTATAACTTCCTAATAATATCAACAACTTATCTGAGTAAGCTGCTGTACTGAACAAACTGTATCAACCCTCGATAACTTCTCTCAATGACTGTATGACAACTTTTTATCCACAATTCAACTTCAGCTGACCACATAGGCCTATTTTGACTCGTTAGCAGATATAATGAAAAAGGCAATCGTGTACCTGACACTCCAACACTGCAGCTAGTGGTTTCACCCTACAACTATCTCCAACAATTTTTCTGAATCTTACTTCAATGCTCTAAAAGGGTTCTTAGCTTTGCTTTTCTACTACTAACAAGACTCCTAAAGCAATAACTATTGCTACTCTTATAGGAGGTGATGGCTCGTGAGTTTGGTTTTGCTAGGCCTAAAAGCCCCCAACTCAAGTCCAGATGGACTAATTACTCAGTTACTATTCCTATGGATATGTGGCATACTCTGGCACAATATCAGGAAATAAAATAAATGCCAAGACGGGGAATGGTCTGCCTTCCCTTTAACCCGGTTCGTTGTAAATAATATTAATGCGGACAAGTTTAGTTTCTGATAATAATAAATATGGTTATGCACTGGGATGTGCTCTTGGTAACAAGCTCGACTGTGCAATACTGAGGTGCCTAAACTATGCCATTTCCTCCACCAGGATGACTGTCCATGGATTATTCGGATCTAACACATTACACCTTCGTGCTGTGTACTATCTAACCCAGGACATAATTCGTACAATAGAAATCAATAGCTTGCTGAAACTATTCCAGTTTTGTGCTTGTTTAATTCATACAGTGCAATCAACACAATTGAGTCAATAAAGGGTCAAGGGGACGAGTTAAGCCAACATCTTTCTTAATGGTGAAATATTTATTATTTTATATTCATAATCAGGACACTTATATAGCACATTGCATGTGCGCACCGATATTGGTCATCCCTATTCTTAATCTGCTAAACTGTATAATTATACATCAGTGTATAAGCAAGTGTATCAAGAAACGTTATGCTGCATAACTATAACACACTACTATAGTGTTCTACTTTTATCAATTATACAATAACAGGTAAGGTACTTAGCTGTATTGCAGTATCTGTAAGAATGTCTCCCTGCGAGAGTATGCGTCACATGCGTGCTAGCACTGTCGGCTAGCCTGCCCCTCGCGGTCGTACTTCGGATCTCGTCTTCTTAAACTCGAGCAACCCTACTTTTGTGTTAACTGGATTAAAACTGGCTAAGATCGACAAAACGGGCTTTGCCTTTTCTGCCTTAAATACTTTAGTCATCAATCAATATAGGTAACAAAAGGGCATTCCAGAAGCTGTCGGTGCCGACAGGTTTTGTCTTGAGCAATTTATTACACTACATGACAAAATATTCTCTTGTACCTTGACTAAAACAGTGGGCTGTCAAAGAAGTGCCGGCTTTTGTTTTACTCTTGGAAAAGGTATTGTTGTCAAGCTGTCAACTTCGGCGTGAAACAAAAGCCTGCCTCGGCCGCCTGACAAGATTAATGAGTGTCTTCTTTTGTTCTGCTTACTGGGAGTATTCGTTTGTTCTACCTTGCTTTGTCTAAAAGCTTTTTGCCATTAATAGGTACCTGGCTATTCTAATTACGTGCTACTGAATTCTAATAAGCGTGTGCCTCCAGGAGTGGTGACATCATGGTATCAAGCCTGCATCCCTGAACACTTACTTGCTGTTCTTAAGCCTTGATCAATCTACTTTCTCCACTCTCACTTTCTAGTGATTTCTCATCTTGTGTTCGAGTTTTAAAAGCTTTCAGGTTCGTATAGCTCTAACAAATTAAATGACTTAGCAGGGAAATACTTGCACATGACTAAAATATTATTTATGCAAATTATTAATTAATCTAATTAAGCCCTAATTAAAAGCATATAATACTTCATTCGAGAATTTATCGTT
>JAHWFP010205266.1:0-20785 GCA_023313725.1 Lithobius niger | reverse complement strand
GCAAACCACCCCACATGGAAACAAGCCAACCATAGAAGGAAGCAAGACCCCTCACTCAACAACGGTCCAAATTCCACGAAAGAGATCCAAGTTCCTGTTTCATCATCCTGTTCTGAACAAAGTGCACATTTTTACTACAATAAAAATTTGAGGTAAGCCTGCTTGCATCCCGGGGCGCCCCGTCAGATCGGTGCCCGCCACCACAATTTGACGAGGTCTACTGATAATGCTTAATTATCAGGTTAATATGTTTGGCAAACAAAGAAAGAACATTTTGCCGGCCCCAAGCCAGGCCGGCTAAAAATGGTTTCTTTTTTGCCTAAAACATACTTAACCTAAAACCGCCCTACCTCCTCTCTCGAGTCACCGCCTGACAGATTGAGAGGAAAATGTATGATGAGACGATCCACGTTCTCGCTTATGTAGAAAGGGCTGCGCATGCGCAGTGGGACATGCAAGCAGGCGGCTACAAGCAACTAAAAAACCTCCAGGGGGACATTAATTGAGGACAATGTAATGCTAAATTATCAGGTTAAGTATGTTTTAGTCAAAAAAGAAACCGGCTAGCCGGCCCGGCTGGGGGCCAGCAAATTGTTCTTTCTGCCAAAATAATGCTAATCATATATTCATTCGTATCCATTTTATGTCTCGCAGGTTTTGGTTGAGATATTAGCAGCACCAGTTAATCCTGCTGATATCAATACTCTTCAGGGAGTCTACGCTATTAAACCTCCACTACCAGCTTGCGGTGGATTTGAAGGTGTAGGGAAGATAATAAAGGTAAAAACGTAGTACTGGAGGCCATGACACTAGATTGCTAATTTTAGATCCAGCCACAATCGGGGCAGACTGTGGAGTGACAGATACTGGCTACGAGGCTAGCATCTGGAGCCAGTCGTTAAGCTAGCTGCAAGGCGCACTGATATATGCAGAGATGCTCATTTTTTTAATTGTCGGCAGCTGCTGAAATTTTCTGCAAGTGGAATCTTCATTTCCGATGTATAACCTTAATATATGAAGTCATGAAAGTCTTCCTTGTCTCAGCCGATTTCCTCATTTTTGATCTTTGCAAACCTCATAAAAATGCCCTAAGAAATGTAGAAATTTGGCTGCTTTCCTCGTTTTCAACCTAGACTGACTTTCATGTCTGTACCGTATATGTTTTGCAGCATAAGGGATTGGAAAAAACAACGTTTTTAGACATAAGAAAACCGTTTTCACAGCATTGGCTTGACTAAAGATTCTGTGATTAACTGCATTTTTACCTCCATTTGTTTCCAATGCCCCTTGCAGCAAGCTCAACGACCACTTCCAGATGCTAGCCTTGTCTCCAGTATGGCGTTATTGCCACTGCTATGCTTAATACTTGCCCCCGGCAGCTATGATACATTTGTCACACTGGTAAAGGCTCAGGTATGTTGATGGCTTTTTAAAAAGTGAAATAGGCAGAAATTGACATTTTTATGTCGTTCATTTTATTAACCGCGTTAAAAGCGTACCGTATCTCAAGCGTACATAATAAACTTTTCAGATTGCTACAGTTCAGTTTTAGTACTGATGTAAGGTAAAAGCCATGAATGGGAGGTAACATGAATGATGAGTCACCAGCCTGCTTGGCAAAGTTTGTGGAGCTAAAAAAAAAAAAAAATTAGACCCAAAACTAATTGTGATCCCTTCTGGTGTTGTTTCAGTAACCTTATTCAACTCTTTGGCTAGCCTTGATCTCGTTCTGTAGCTTTACTGCTTTTTAATCTTTTTTGAGAGTGAGAGAAAGCGTACCTTCATTTTAGGGGTTGACTCGATGTCGTCTTTTTCTGTTTCTAAAATTCACACAGTATTGGGTTTTACACTAAACCATGCGCCACAGCTGTTAGCCATGACGCTACGGTCCAGACGAATAGGGAAAAAAAAAACATATTAGAATATTCGTTCAAAAATTTATTTTTCCATGGTTAGACCCATCCCCCCCCCAAAAAAAAAAAAATTAGTTTTTCATTAAACACCTATGTTTTATTTGGTCTATTGTCAAGGCAAAGCTAGCATATGTAATATATCCACAAGTTTAATTTACTCCTCTAGGCAAGGCTTAAATGTTACAGGGAGAACTGCTGCGTGCATCTGCAATATCGACACCCCCCCCCTCCCCTCTGTTTGTGAGTGACCCAAAAGGCATGAATCATTCCGACTACAGATTGGTTGGGAGGGGAAGGGGAAGTGAAGGAAACATAGTGCAGACCGGCTGCGTCTCGAGAAGTCCACTGAAAAACTTAATACCAACTCAAAAAAAAATTATACCAAATTTTTGTGTGTGAATATTCGAATGGAATATATCCTATTTGAATATGCTCTTAACAAACGAATATTCCTCCGACCCCTACATGAAGCGCTTATCACGTGACTGGACTAAGTCCACTCAGAAGACCAAAGATCCGCTATCACGCCAAACAGCCGTGGCTCATGGTAGATCTAAAATTAAATTGATGTTCATTAACTTTCACAAAAGAGGAAACTTCTGGAGGAATGTGTGCAAGTAAATTTTTTTTTCGTAACGGAGGGGTGGGGCACTTTAGAAGATACTGCTTTTCAGGGGTGAACGCACGGTGTTAACCAACCCTCAGCTAAAAATTGGGATAAATCACAGATTAAAGAACTCTCCGTCCCACAGATACGACACTCGTAACTCAGCCAGCGCTTCAAATATGGTTCCTCGTTTCAGCAACGCGTCAAGGTGAGTTGAGTTGAGTTGATGCTATGGGCTTCTCTTTTGTAACCGAGTGCGGCCAAAGCCGCGATGCCCTCCCGTCCACAGTAAACCAACCAAAACTACCTCAATCCACTCCCCCTAATCCATACCCCTCCTATTCCACCATCACAAGAGCACCCTCTTCCCCCTCCCCACTCCTCTCCCCTCCTCCCTCCACCAAAGGAGCCATCTCACAGCTTCCTCCCCCTCCATTCATCTCGACCTCTGAGTTCCTCCAATCCCCAGCACTCAATTAACACATGCTCCAACGTCTCTTCCACCTCCCCACATGTCCCACAAGTTGTATCCTCATCTTCCCCACCAGCCCTCCACATCAAATCCCTGGTATCCAGTGAGCCCGCCGTAGCCCTAAAGAACAGGACACTCCCCCAATCCCCCAGATACCATTTCCCCCACCCCATCCTCCTTTTCTCCTCACAATACCTTGACGTAGTCGACTTTTTTCCCACATCACGAGTCCATTTCTCCACCTCCACATCTTTAATCCCCTTCCTCCTACCCCTTCTACCGCTAATTCCTCCCCCTCCCACCCGAACAAACTTTCCCGCCAGCCTCCTCGTCGCCTTCACCCACTTAGTACCGTAAATCACGTATTAAACGCCCATGGGCTTGTAAAATTAATTTGCCTAAAATTGGGGGGTGGGCGTTAAAAACAAGCATTGTCTATTTTCTAAACCAACTTGCCCAGGGAGGGAGTTTTCTATCACAAAAAAGTCGCAGATAATGCAGTCATTCGCGTGCATGATCTGGATTCACTCTAGCAAAACACAATGCCTTTATTCTCATTGATTCACAAATTTAGTTTATTAGATCGTCCACCTGTCAATATCTAACATAATTCAAAGTTAAAACTAATTTCTAACCATCACCAACCTTTAAAACGGACAACGCGATTCACAACCGGGAAGCACATTTTTGTTTACACCATTTTCCGGAAAATCGTAAAATAGACATTGTTTTGTGTTCTTCCCTTTTTCCTGCCTTCCTGGATGGAGTAATCCATGCCAGAACTTCCGGAGGAACTTCCGGCTTGGATTACTCTCTCCAGGAGGGTAGGACGAAGGGAAGAACAGAAAACAATGTAAATTTACGACTTTCCGGAAAATTGTGTAAACAAAAATGTGCTTCCTGGTGTGAATCGCGTTGTCTGTTTTAAAGGTTGGTGATGGTTAGAAAATTAGTTTTAACTTTGAATTATGTTAGATATTGAAAGGTGGACGATCTAATAAACTAAATTTGTGAATCAATGAGAATAAAGGCATTGTCTTTTCCTAGAGTGAATCCAGATCACGCACGTAATTGATTGAACGATTGGCCTAATATTGCCGACTTTTCCGTGATTACAAACGCTCCCGTGTATCGTGTTGGATTAAAAGTTGATTTTGTTGGATGTATGAAGTTCTTAGTTAATTTTGCTGCAGAAAAATCAAAATTTACGGGTATGAAACGTTGCTTTCGTCAAAACGTAAGAAGATTTCAGTTAATTTTACCACAGAAAATCGATAATTTTTAAGAGGTGGGCGTCAACAAGAGTACATCACGATTTTTGACTTTCAAGCATTTTAGGGCGCTGGGCGTTAGCATTAACTGGGCGTTTAATATGCGATTTACGGTACTGCATCATCTCGTCACATACTCATACACAATACGCACAATGGCACCCTCCTCCATCTCCCTAACCCTCCTATCAAACTCAATCTTCGCCACCACCTCCCTCGACTCAAAACCAGACCAGCCCATTTCTCCGGTCACCACCTCTCCAGCAGTAAACCGATTAGCTCCCAACGCCCACCTCCCCAACTTCCCTTGGAAGCGCTCAATCTGCCTCCAACACTCCCTACCATACACCAACACTCCTCCAGCAAACATCACACCCGGGACCGCCACCCCCTTTCAGAGCAACCGAGCAATCTCATACCTATTATATCCCCAAAGAGCAATTTTCTTGATCATGCCCTTGACCCTTCCCGCTTTACACCTCACCTTCTTTTCCATCAACTCCAGGTAGTTCGGCTTCACACACAACATCACCCCCAGATACTCTTACTCCTTCACCCTCCTCACCTGCACCTTCCCCATACTCAAGACCTCTTCTCCTCCCCCTCCCTCTGCACACTGGTCTTCCCCCCCTACCGAAAATCATGTAACCAGATTTCTCGCTGCTGAACTCCATCCTCCTATCTACTCCCCACTCCGCACAGACATAAAGCAGCTGCTCAAGGCCCTCCTTCCCCTCTTCCAGTACCCCAATGTCATCCGCAAACGTCAGCACTGGAATACGGACTCCCTCCTCCCCCAACGAAAACCCCTACCCGACTCAATCAACATCTTCTCCAACCCTCTCAAAAAATCAGGAAAAGCAAATGAGACATCGGGCACCCCTGCCGTAACCCCCTCTTACTAACAACCCAGTCAGACTGTACCCCTCCCCACAAGGCCACATACATTCCCCCCTCATAAATCCTCTCAAGAAGACAGACAAATCCCTCCTCCGCTCCTAAAATCCGAAGCTCCCTCCACAGCATCCCCCATCTAACCCCATCATAAGCCTTGGCAATATCCAGAAAAGCCACCCACAAGCTTCTCCTTTCCTTCCTCGCAACCTCAATCGCCTGCGTCACCACAAAAACATTGTCCTCAACTCTCCTCCCTTTTCTAAACCCATTCTGTACATCTCCCAGCTCCCCTCAAGATCTGTCCGCAACCTACTCGTAAGAATACGCATAAACACCTTATAAACTGCACTCGTAATGGCCACCGGCCTAAAGTTCTCAATCGTACCTCTATCCTTACCCTTATATACATAGTGAATCCTCATCTTCTTCCAGCTCTCTGGAACCACTCCCCTTGCAGGATCACATTCATATCCCTAATCAGCCTTCTCGTACCCTTGACATCCAGACCCTTCACAAGTCCCCCCCCCACCATATCGCCTCCCCGCAGCTTTCCCCTCTCTCATGAAGGTCAAGGCTTCCTCAAATTCTCCCACCGTAATATCTTCAAGCACATTTCCCACCTCCCCCTCTCTCTCCTCTACCCCCACCTCCTCCTCCCCAATCTCACATAGCTCCCTCAAGGCTGCAATCAACATATTTCGAACATTTTCCACGTCTTCACCTTCATCCCCTCCTCTCCCCCCATCCTCAACCCGGACCTTCTCCTTCACAAACCTCCAGAACTTCTTCCCCACTTCCCTCCCTCCCCTCCCCACTTCCCTAGCCAGTTTCAAATTAAATTCCCCAATCTTCCTAGCCACCACTTCCCCTGCCTCCTTCTTACAAGCCAAATAATCCTTCCAGCATCTTTCGCTTTCCCCATCATCAACTTTCCCAACTCCTCTCCTCCATGCCCTACAGGCCTCCTTTCTCCTCTGAATAGCACCCTTCACTTCTACATCGCACCATCCCCCCACCATCCCAAGATGTTTCTCCGCGACGTTAAGCATCTCAGTCTCCCAAACATCGTATCCCTCCTCCCACCGTTCCACCTCCTTCTCGACCCCAGCACCAAATAAATGTAGCAACTTCAGATACCTGACTGCTTATCTTTTCCTACACTCCCTCCCCCAACGGAAAAACTCCTCCCCTTTAACCTCCATTCAGCCCAGACCAAGCAATGGTCCGAGTCCACTCCCCATCTACCCTCAACATCCACCCCCATATCCCTCTCCCCCCCCCACCCTCCTCTCCCTTCACCCCTCTGCTCCACGTACACTCCATCCTCTCAGTGCTCCCCAGATTGGCCAACTCCAATCTGCACTCCCCTACAAAAGTCCTAACTGCCCTCCCATTCCTAATGTCAAATCCCCCCCACTCAGCCAGATGCGCATTGAAATCCCCCAAAACAATAATATGAAACCCTTCCCTCCTCAGCCTCTCGATCTCAATCTCCAAACAACCCAAGATACCTCCATTCCACTGCTCAGTACCCCCTTCCACCTCAAGGTACACCACACCACTCCCACTGCTACCTTCCTCCCGTCAACTTCGCCGGTAACCCACAAATGCTCCCTACCTTCCCCACCCCATTTCTTCTTACCCGATTCAGCCCCACCCACTCTACCCAGGAGGCTCCTCGTCCTCCCAAAGATGAGTCTCCGCCACACCAACCAGGTCAAACTCCCTATCTTCCACCCCTCTTTTAAATTCCTCCTATTTCCACGAAGACCTTCCTCCACAGATATAGATAAATCCTGCCCTGCAGATCTCTCCACTCTTCTCTTCATCCCTTTCCCTTCTCCTCCTTTCACGTTCCTTTCTATCCAGAAACTCTGTTGCCTCCTCCCCCCTCTCTCCCCAGATGTCCCTCCCCATCAGACTCGTAACTCCCCTTCCTCACCATCCACTTCCCTCCCAAAAAAGTCATTCCCACTGCCTTAACAAATCAAACTCCACACTCTCTCTGCTCTCCGCCCCAGGGGCAAAGTGCACCCCATCACTGGACCACCCCTCCCTAGTCCAGACCCCACACGTATCAACACACTCCACCTCCGGACCCCACATCCTCCTCAGCAGCCGCGAATTAAAATTCCTCACTTCCTCCAACTCTTTACCCTCCATCCCCCTTCTCTCCGGAATCAGTCATACCAGAACCCGAGCACCCTTCCTAACCCTCCACACCTCCCTCATGCACGACTCCAGCCCCCTCTCAAACCATTCACAGCCTCCCCGCCCTACACCATTACATCCCACACACAAGACAACAAATCCTCCCTCCTTCACCAGTGCCTTCAAAGCACCCTCAAGCAACGATGACACATTCCCCCATCTTCCCCCCGAAATCGGGTGAAACCTAATAACCCCTCTTTCCTCCCAATCCCCCCCAAGCCCTCGCCAGTCTCTGCACATTGCTGTCCCCAACAATAATACCATCCCATACCTCCCTCCCCCCCCTCCACCACTATTCCACCCTCTCCCTCCAGACCTCATCCCCTTCTCAGCCCCCAGAGTACCCCCCCTACCCCTACAATCGGCAGTGCCCTCAACACCTTCACCCTTCCCAGGCTCAATCTCCTCATTCCTTCCCCCTAAGCTATCCTCACGAATGTACTCTTTCCCTATATCAACATTCAACTCAGCCATACCATCATCATCAACATCTCCCTCCCCACCCCCTTCATATACATCAGCAGCTAATACACTTCTAATATCAATACAATTACACTTCTTCCTGCCTTCACCAACATCCCCGTCTCCCCCCAAACATACTACATCTTCCACATCAATCACTACCTCTCCATCCCGTAAAGCACTTCTACACTCCTCTCCACTTCCACTTATCAAAGGAGCAACCTTCACCCCTCCCCGTTCACCAAGGCCCACAATGTCAGCAGGCACCATCTGCCCCCCCTTCCCCTCTCCTCCACACTCCTGTCTTCCACTACTGGCTCAGAGTTCTTGTGCGCAAGTCTTTTCTTGCTCTCCGCTTTCCTTTCCCTCTTCGTTTCACGCTCCTCTTCGAGCGCCTTCATCAAGTCCTCTTGCCATCTGTTCCATTTCTTCTCGTCTCTGTCTTCCTTTTCACTCCTGGCTTTCTTCCACCTCTCTTCCCATACCTCCATATCTTTCCTGGTTGCCTCCTTAACCTCCGCTATCTTTTCCAACCAGAAAGCGCTCCTGTCTCCCTTGCTCCTCCCCGATTCCTTCCCATCACCACAAGCTCCCACACCAACCCTGACCACTTCCTGTTCCAACTCGTCCAACCATTGCTTCATCCTTTCCCTCCTCCTCCTCCAGATCAGCACACCTCCTTTTAAGGTCTCTCACTTCCTCCCTGATCTTTTCCATCTCACTGGGCACCTTCGTTCTCCCATCAATTCCACCTACTTTCGATGCCCCCTCAGCAGACACAACTTCCTCCGCCACCCCAACACCTACACCCTGCACATACACTATTTCCACCAGTTCCTCCTGAGCAAACAAATCGGCCATTGTACAGAGCCTCACACACTACCCTACAGCTGGGTCTAAGCTTCACCACCACCTCTACCAACCACCACTCGACAGTAATACTATACAGGGGAAAACCACTCTCCCAATGCGAAGCAACACCTGCCCACACTCCGAAAACACACTCTGGTCCCACAAAACGGCCACACTACACAATTGCCACACAAAAGCCACAACACAAATGACTTCCACCAAAAAACCCCGCAAGACACAGACAACAGCAACAATCCACACCAAGAGACACTCAAAGCCTCTACTGCCACAAACAGCACACTGCCACACCAAGCAATATAACACACTGACTCGATCCAACAGCAAAAACCGAAACCGTAAGTTCGCACACCGCCCGCATCAATCAACACAAGTTCCCAATCCACAATGCCAACAGCCACCAAATACCAGCTGACCCGCTCAACAACCCTGTGTCAACTCCGACCACCAACCTGCCGCCTCTACAAACTCTCAACAACCCTCCAAATCACCAAAAAAAAAAAACAATCCACCAACAATCCACAGAAAACAAATAAATAGTCGCCCACAAACGCCGATCACTCGCCGTTCGAACGTGCCGCCGTGCCGCATAATTACAAGCAAGCAACTAGTTGCCCTGGATTATGACGTAACACCTCGCACTTCATTCACCAGATGTCACTAGCAGACTGAAATTGAAACGTCGAAAAGAAGCTAAATAAATAAGAAATCAGGAGGCAAAGCATTTAATTATTAAAGAGTCAGTATTTACGATTGGCTTTATTGGAACACACTAGTCTGAGAAAGAACGAAAAAAAACAACTTTCACAACTCTGACTCGAACTCTCGTAACGTAGCTTACGTGATTAACGTGCCAACGCGGCTGCTCGCGATCCCACTGCCATGCCTGCGTATTTATTATGGCGGACTTTCTAATTATACCCAAAGCTCCTCGCCGGCGATCCCTGTGCCTACTGGCGAATCAAGTGCGAAGCATGACTCGGCAAAAAAAACTTAACGCGTAGTGTCGTATCTGTGCATGGTAGTGTTCTTTAATCTGTGGGATAAATAATGAAGATTTTACCTTTGTGTTCAGCAATCAGTAGGCCTCCCTGCCTCTTGTGCATCCACCAGTAAAAATAATATGTGCAACATTTATATAGGTTCGAGTGAATGTAACAAAATTGTATCACACAGGAAAGCCAACATTCAGTATTATGGAAGCTAGCATTTTTAAGAACCTGAACTGTCAATTTTGTCGTGTAAGATTAAAAAAAAAAAACTAAATTGTGTTTTGTTGTCGTACTACAGGTTGCCAACAATGTTAAGGATCTTCAAGTAAACGACTGGGTAATCCCAACTGAAGTAGAAAATGGGGGGACGTGGAGAACGCATGCAGTATGGAGTAGACAAATTCTTAAGAAGGTAACTATCACGGACCAGGATACATATGTGCCCAAAATTAGGTGTTACAACTGGCTTTGATGGTGATTCTATGGAAATGGAAGATAAAATAACTGCCCTGGCTAGGAGCCATCCGAATATTACGTCTTGCGTTTTTGACTTATTTTGAAACACCCACCCATCCCTTTGTCGTAATGTCACAAAATTTAAAACATCCCCCCTAATAATTATGTCACACCCACACCTCTGCAATCACCTCCCCCTCCCCCATGTACTATTTCAAAGTACTTCACATTTCCCTGTATTTAAATTTGTTGCATTTTTTTTTAATGTCTAAGAATCCATGGGTTTCAGTCGGAGTTTTTCTGTTTTACATTGTATCTGAATTGTTGTTTCCCTAAGTAATACGCCAAAAAATTAAGATGATGTGAACACCATAGTGTGATGCAAGCTTGTGACGTCACATTTCGGAAACATCTCCTCTCCCCTGCCCCCTCCCCAACCCCCGCGTCACAATTATCACAGTAAATCAACCACCAACCCACCCCCCAGAGTGTCACGTAATGTATGAATGGCCCCCTAACACTATTTCTTCAAACTTAAAATTCCAGTAGGGCAAAAATATTTTCTTTCATTCTCATGTTTATTAAGTGTATCAAACAAAGTCAGTCGTAACGAACAACTGTTCACTGTTTTGCCTGTTTTACTTGTGTATTCCAATAATAAGTATTTTTAAACACTTTATATTGAAAAACATTCACTCAGCATTTCATAAAATATTAAGAAGGAATTTGAATCCATTTGATTTCATTTCTTTCCTCTATGTACTGTCCCACCCAGCAACTATCTGAATCTAAAGGCAATGTAAATCTCATTTGAAGAAAATAATTGAAGACTTAGGTGGACAAATTAACTAGGTTCAGACAGTTGCTTCACAACGAAGTTTTCAAATTCATTCTTAATGTCGTACTAGCTTAATCGCTCACGCATTTGACGTCGTGCCTGGCTTCGCCAGGTCAAGTTGGTATCCAGTGAAATTTGTGTTTGACCACAGTGAAGTACATATGAACACCAATGCTTCAAATTTATTGATTTTCTGTAGTCTTACTTAGGGACATCTGATTGTGAGCAGTGACTCCAGATCACATCTCCAAATTTACCCTGGTTTATACACATTTTTTGAAACTGGAATTTTTTTGCCTTGCATTTTGCGTATTGATTATCTACTGCGTCAGGTACATACTGCGCTTACAAAAACGCGGCCGATCTTGCTTGATATTTCAATTAAATCGGTAGGATTTCTTCCTTTTTAGAACCCATTAGGTTGCAGGGGGTTTGAAACGACGCAATCACTACGTTTACATGACCACTTCGAAGCGCGTAAAAGGGAGGTAGATCGGTCGTCTGAATCGCATCGTCTTTATTCATGTAAACACTCACAATCGCATTAAGACATTGGCGAATGCATGGTAAAGATGGCGGACACAGTTGCGGCGCTAACGTAATTTGTACTGGTGGTACTCAAATTTTAGGCAAATAAACTGAAAATAAGTGTATGTGACTAGGAAGACCAAGAAGATATGATTACGTTTGGTTACTTGTGTGTAAGTTAACCTAGTTTACTACATGCAGGCGGTAGAGCGGCATGGAACTTGCCCACTGTTTGCCAAAGGGAGGGGAGGTAGGAAGGGTTTTCTGACCGCACCTGGCCGAATCACCTTCGCTAGCACATTGGCCCTAATCGCAGATTATTGTCTTGTAAACAGGTACCGTATTTTGATGCGCATTTCAAAGCGCATCGTTGAAATGCGCTTTTTTGTGGCCATGTAAACGTAGTGAATGTTGTAAATTAAAGGTGCCGTTTTGGGGCCAAAATATAAAACACCACTCATTACTTACGACTGCAAACACAGAGTAGTATACTAGAAGTAAATTTTACATTTTTGTTTAATGATTGTTCTAGTCGGGGTTGTATTCATTTTACGGTATGCTTCGATTCCTCTTCCTATTATGGTTAGGCTTCACCTCACTCTTGGGCTGGCGTAAATTTAGTTACAGATGGACTGTCAGACGGCAACGAGCTGCAGAAATTCTGGGTAAGCGCAGTTTATGTACGCGCTGTTCTTTATCGCCGTCTGGTGATAGTAGCACTGAAACATTGAAATAGTGAAACCGAAACCGTTGCGACTGTAGCAAACGTCTCTTCACCTACCGCAGCGCCATCGTAACATCATTTTCAAGGTCAGATATATATATAGGGCATTCGCAATCACATGACTGGCGGCCAGGTTATTTCCATCTGTTGGATCAGTAACGCGTCTGAATCAACTCTGGCAGGACGATACGGCAGCACGGCGTCGGATAAACGCGCTGATTATTTTTGTATCTTGGAGATTGATTTTTTTTTAAGAGATGTGAAGAAATGATGTTTAGTTTACCAGTTTTAGAGATCATTACAATACGAGACCATCAGATGTTTAGGGTTTGTAGACGATCTACTACGAATCATATGCAATTGACATCGTACAATTTTTTTGTTTGGTTCATTCTTCAGTTTGCCTATGGCTGGGCGATGGAAGCATAGCAGTAGAGTAGGGTGATGCAAATAAATTCCATCAAAATAAATTAGTGATTGTAGTAGCTAACATCAGCCTACTGTAAGTGGTAGTTTAAAGCTCCGAAGCCTAGAAAAAAATTGCTGAAAAATTGGACTACACCACGTTTGACCACATGTGAAGAAAATTTTCCGCAAATAAACTTGTAAAAAAAAATACAAATGGTAGAGGTCAGGAAATGTACTACCATTACTCTCCAAATCACTAATCGACATTTTTTTCAAACATCCATTAATATTGTCTGAAATTGATTTTTCCTGGTCTCCCCCCTTCTCCAAGTCACCTCCCACAGCAAGAACACTGAGCTCGACCACATGGTACTTTTTTCCCATCGGCAGGTTTTGTTCAGTTTTAAGCATTACTTTATTGCTTCCTTGTGAGTAAAATATTGTGAAGTAAGTTGATGGAAGGCAAGCAAATGGTTATGTAAAACTACACACAAGAAAGGCACTTAAAAGGGCTGGTTGGCACCAACGGAAAATATAATTAATCTACCATGTTGCCACTTAACGACAGTGATATCGTTAATCTTTACAGCTTGCTCGCAGGTGCACATTGATGTACCAAATATTCGCTCAATGATTAAGGAGGTGTGTTGCTTCTTTTTTTCGGTAAAGCAGTGGCTTTTTTTGCATTCCTTCGCTTGATGCAAGCAACTGCTAGATTGTAAATACCGATTGTAAATTTTGGCCATTTTCACTTTTGCTTGTAACGAAGTTTCTTACAGTATAGTTTTCACTTTGCCAAAACGGTTCAGTTCACACATCTGAAGCTAAAGCCGTCCAGCCGAAGCCATCAATGAACTGAAGCGTGAACTGTACTGTAAGTAAGTGCTAGATTTTGCAGACTTTCATTCGGTGACAACCTACCGTTAATGAGGCAATATCTTTTCAAGACTTGCTGGACGCACTTTCGTAATGAAGTTGCACCTTTTATTCTTTGAAGTTTAAATTCAACCTGTGTTGTGATATACTCCATGTTCACTTGCTGCTCACAGAATCTGGTCTAATTCGTATCGGAAATTGTTGTAACTATGTGGGTTTTAAATAACGTTGTGGAAATTGTGTGTCTTTAGTCATTACTTTTATATACTGTTTACAGAATGTGTTGTTTAATGGGATGTCAATTCTATTTTCACAGGTGTTGAATACATTTATTTTTATTTTCTTCTTCTTTTCACATTGCTTTTTTGGTTCCAGATTCCAAACGACATTCCTGTTATATCCGCAGCCACTATTTCTGTTAACCCTTGCACCGCGTATCGCATGCTTCATGACTTTGTGAAACTTCAACCTGGTGATTCAGTGATACAAAATGGCTCTAATAGCGGTGTAGGACAGTCTGTCATACAAATTGCACGCCACTTAAAGCTAGTCACCATCAACGTTGTCCGTTCTCGGCCAGATATTGAAGACCTTAAACAGCAACTGAAAAAGCTTGGAGCTGATCATGTCGTCACAGAAGAAGAACTGAGGTCAGTGTTGGCTCCTAAATCCTTTACTAAATTTATTAACGTACTTGGCTTTTTAACTTTTTTCAATCCAGAGTTTGAAATTGTTTGCATCAATTGAGTAAATTGTCAAAATATTTTCACAATGCTGTGACTGCCATCTAACCATGCCGAACCTGGCACATGTGTGGACATGACTAACGCCCAGCTCGAGACTCCCATCACACACTTTGAGGGGAGACAACAGGCTAATTGGTCCATCATGTGAGCTTTTGGCCTGCTTCTGCGGCAGTGCCCACATGATGGATGTTGTTTTTCCAACAGTTATCATGGCGTAGAGGTAGCATTTCTACAGATTGGTGGCCGAATAGCCACTCTAAACCTGGAGCGTATCGCAGGTGAGGTGTCGGAAGCCAAATCCCTTGATGGCCCTCGTGATTGAGCGGTGGCAGAACTCAGCCTAGTTGGCTGAAGGAGTTGGTCTGAACGATGATTGGAAAGGGGATTCTGGCAAAGTCCCTGCCAGTCTGTGCTGACCGGGGTATAGTGTTAGAGATTCCCAGTGGCTATGGGATCTCTTTCAACATATTTTTGACATTATTTCCGCCCCCTGCAATAATGGGCATTTCGTAGGTCGAATCCCTGGGTTTTCCCCTCTTCTTCTCCCCTTTCTCCTTCAAAAACCATCTAGTAATGTTGAAAATTGATCTGGCTTATTTGCACAAGCAGTGTGCTTCTGACTGGCAGTGCAACATCGTAGCCACTTCTGTTATACATTTTAGTTAAAAACTGACATTTCTGCAGTTCTCCGGGCCTCATTATTAGAGGGTGGGCGGGGGAGAGTATATTTTCGACAGCTGGATCAACAGACTGTTTTTAAGTATTAAAAGTATTTAAGTATTACTCCCTTGCAAAATTTATTGGCTGACATGGTTCACGTGCAGCGTTGAATTCCTTTCAAAATCGTAATTTTGAAAATCAAAATGTGACGTAAATAGCGTGGACGTTATGTTGTCAAGCCTTGAAAGAATTCTTAGTAGTATGCGCTATGCAGCTAATCACAGTATAGTAATTTTACACCTATATTATAAATCAATATGTAAATAAAGAATAGTTTCCCAGCGTATGACCAGTTAACTATGCTTTCCCAGAGAGGACCTGAGACAGACAATTGCACTGCAGTGCAAGCAATTTGCCCAGAGAGGCAGCCACGCAATTGGAGGGGGAGGGGACGAGTCCCCGGCAAAAACTTATCGTCACCAGCCCAGCACTGCGTCCCCAACACGTGCATGTTACCAACAGGCCAGTCCTCTTTACCTGGCATTTTCACTGGTTGTGCTAGCATGCTGTATTACTCCTCCTCCATGTCCATTGGTGGGAGTAAACAAATGTTGGAACATTGCTGCTGAAAAAGCCTTGCTGCAAACAGCAATTGTATGCTTGTTAACTTGTGTTATTTCATTTTTTTTTATGTTGCTTTGCTTTGCATTTCTTTTTCATAAGTTTTATCAAAATTAGACATAATTACATGTTTTTAATAGTATGAGCTAGCAATAAAACTGGAGTTTGTTTGATACCTTGAAATTCTCTTTTAAGGGCCTTAAAAAGTCTTTGAAAATTGGTTTCCTTTCTCTTGGACGAATTTTGTTACAAACCTTTGTTACTATAGTTCCATAATTTAATATTCTAATGTTAACCATTTCGGTAAAGAAAAGAAATACTGAGCTTTCCAACATTATGGCAAAGGTTCCATACTCTACACTGGTGCCGGAGTATATGCTACAGTTTACTCACATACTTGTCAACATACTTTTATAGCCGATCAATTGTGTCGACTATAAAAATTGACAAAGCCATACATCCAAGGAAAACTGTCATATTTCTAACTTGACTAATATATACGTTACTTTAACACATAAAAACCTAAGACACATGCTTTGTAGCGTTAGACCTGCGTGCGTCAAACACCTTGCTGCCAAAATGTGATATATATATAATAGGATGGTAGCTTTAATATTTTTTAAATTAGTTAAAGTAATAAAAACTCGAAGTATGAGGTTTGAAGTTGTACAACAATTAAAGTGGTGCACAATTGATTTTAGCACAACTAAAGCTGAAACATGTAAATCCGTCAAGTCGGTTTGTTCTGTAAAGTAGGTGAATTTAGTATTCCAATGTTTACAATGTGTTAAGAGAATAAGATATCTTTCTCAAATGTAAAAGTTACTCTGTTTGTAGTCTTTGTACATATGTTTAATGATTTTCAATAAATGCATCTGAAACCATGAAGGTTTGTCTTGTTACGTATTAATAACAGTTCATGTGTAAATAATACACGTATGTCTGTATATACAATGCACTTGGGCATAATGCGATTTTCTTTTATACAGAACCCAAGATTTTGCAACAGCTATGAAAAAGATTCCAAAACCAAAACTGGCACTGAATTGTGTGGGAGGCAAGTCGGCCACTGAACTCGTGCGATTTTTGGATCATGGTGGCGTCATGGCAACTTATGGTGGGATGTCTCGTCAGCCAGTTACCGTGGCAACTAGTTCTCTTATCTTTAAGGATATTCAAATTAGAGGGTTTTGGATGACCAGTTGGAAAAAGAAGAATTCACAAAGTCCAGAAGCTGACAGAATGATTGACTATCTTTGCAATATGGCTCGAAATGGTACTCTTGTTCCTCCATTGTGCGACGAAGTGTCCTTGGACGCTTACAAAACTGCCGTGGAGCAAACACTCAAAGGGTTTACAGGAAAGAAACAGATTTTCGTTATGAAAAACTAGATTTGGTGTGCATAGCTACTGCTGCTTGTAGCCTTGGCTGGTAAGCAGCAGTATCAAATATTACGAACTAACTAGGGGAATTAGGAAGACCAAAGAATTATGTTCTGCAATCAAAACATAAACCTACAAAAAGGTGTGAGTGGAGAAAAACCATTAATAAATAATAATTTTTTACCTTACGAAATAAGGTTTGATTATTAGAGTCGATTTAGACACTCCTGCGAACGATTTGTCTGGGTGTCAGTCTGTCTGTGTGTTCGGGCTATAACGTTTTAAAGAATTATCGGATTTCTGTCAAATTTTGCACACAGGTTCTATGGCACATTTCTAGGTCTAAGTTAGAAAATGGGTCGAATCCGTTGGGGAAAATCCTCCACTAAAAATAAAGATTTTTGTTCGCAGCAAACGTACGAGGTTCGCTATTTTTTCTTCAGCCGACTGACATCATCCATCCACGACCAATTACTGGGAACTATGTACTATGTAGCCTTCGTCAGCGGCTGATGTCACCACCAACCGACCAATGACTGGTAACTTGCTGAAATTATTCTACAGATCACTGACGTAAGCACTCGGCCCCACTGACTTGTACGTTCCTACATATCAGTGGTGCTGTGTGGCAACATCGCCATCTGATAAATGAAACATTCAAAACGCCGGGACTAAACGGTTTGGTGGCCTCCTGTGTCATAAAACGGCCAAACGATGCTGAATATTTTTAATGTTGATTCAGTTCACCATTGGTCTAATTAAACTTAGTTTTAAAAATGAAACCGATAGAAGAATCGTATTGGAGTCATCTTTAAATGAGAGGTGTGCGCCGCCATGCCATGCGATGTCATCTAATCTGATCAAAAACTACAAATGCAAGAGGCCACTGGTTGCATACACGTCGCAGAACCGCGGCCAATCAATCATTTGGGTTTTTGGATTGTATTATTTAAGGAATGGTAATTATTCACTGGTGTTAGACAGTTAGTAGCCACATTGATTGCTGTATTCGCAAGAGAAAACAAATCAACTCTCACTATAATTGGTTTAAACAGGTTTATTGAGAGTTGGTAAGGGCTTGCTCTATTTACTGGGTTTGTAGGCTGCAAACCTTGAATGTCTGGAATAATTTAGTCGAGTTCATTTCCGGGCCTTGACAAAATGTGTAATTCTCACAGATTGCCAATATTGGTCTGAAAAAGCCTTGAAATTACTCTATGATTTTCAAGGAAACCAATTGGGGGATATTATGGTAAAAATATTTGCTAAAATTAGTTTGTTGAATTTACTGTAGGCTTCCTTGAAAAGGCTTCTTTGTTAGAGAGCCTTTATTGTCAATTACTGTTTGAAAGGTTCTAATGTTTTACAACTCCATAACGGAGTTTGCCGTATTTAGCCATTTTCAATGGTTAGCCACTGAAATGGAAATGGATATCCATTCAATTTTTCGTACAAAGTTGAATGTGTATCCATTAAAATATCAGGTGAATAAAACACCATTAGGCGAGTGTGTTGTCTTTGTGGATTATATTTCGCTAGTGATGTACACATGGTTTTATTTCTCCGAGTAATCAACGTGTGCTAAAAATTAACCTATAGTGAGAAAACTTGAAGAGGTGCCAAAAAAATAAACTTAGAAAAATTGAATAATGAATTGTTGCACCCTAAGAATGTATACGCAAAAATTGACACTGGCCACTTGTTAGCTGCAGATTAAATTCAGTCAGTTGGTGACTAAAAAGAGTGTAAGCGGCTACTTCTACCACTGAATTTTTCTTAACTTAAGCTGCTCCTTTGGATGACCTGAAGAGTACGGAATGGCACGTTCTGTTGCCATCGGCTTGACATATGGCTCGAACACAATCTTTCCTCGTTCTTCTCTTTTTAGCTTTACATCAAGGTAAGGTAGCACTCCTCCTCCTTTTTTCTCCGCTGTCATCTTAAGAAAGAAGAAGGAGGAGGAGTGCTACCTTACCTTGATGTAAAGCTAAAAAGAGAAGAACGAGGAAAGATTGTGTTCGAGCCATATGTCAAGCCGATGGCAACAGACCGTGCCATTCCGTACTCTTCAGGTCATCCAAAGGAGCAGCTTAAGGCACTGGCACAAAATGAGTTTGTGCGCATGGTTCGAAATTCCAGTACGAAGGAGTTGGCGAATCCACATTTGGAGAAGGTAAAAGAAAAGTTTCTCAGGCTAGGATATCCCGGAGGGCTCCTTAACAGATTGAGAAAGAAGGCAGTTGCTATTGTGGATTGGGAAAGAAAGAGGGGAGAGAGTGAAGTGATCAAAGTTGGTAGTGAAGGGCCTAGAGTAGCATTGACATACATTGAAGGAGTCACAGGCCAAGTACAAAAGATTCTGAAGAAACACGGTTTTAAAACGTATTTTAAGAATGTGGAAGGATTAAAGAAAAGAATAACAGGGAATAAACAGATGACTTCCGTCCATCCGAGACGAGAGACACTGAAATCTCAAGATGAAAAGAAAATGGGAGCTGTCAAAAATACAAGGGAGGCAGTTTATAAGATTCCTTGCAGGGACTGCGATGCAGTGTACATAGGAGAGACCAGGAAAGGTATTCGTACTAGGGTTGCTCAACATATGGCCAATGTGAGAAATAAGAAAGATGACAACGGCATCGCAGTCCACTGCAAAACTATGAATCATGAAGCGGACTGGAAGAGGACGTGCACTCTTCTTAGGTCAAACTCGATCCGTGATCTCCACCTCAGATGTTTGGAATCTCTGGCAATCCAGCAACATGAAAAGAAAGGAGTGCCTCTAATGAACATCCAGGGACCTGCGTACCCTAGAGTTGCTCAACTGGTAGGCAGAGACCTCAGTGAACAGTTTGATCGTCAATGGCAACTTGGTGGTGAGAATCGCATGCAGGCTGATCAATACAGGAGGCTACGAGGGCGGCCAAATTCAAATGCTAAAGTGGTCAGAACGAGTTCGAATGCACAAGTGGTCAGAAAGAAAGGTGTAGTTAAAAGTTCGAACATCCTCAAGGCCTGAAGGATCTGAGGGATGTCGAAAATTTGCAGGACGAAGTTGGTGTCCTTGAAGTGAATTTAAGCGAACTTTTTGGTGTTCTTTTTATGACGATTCGATATTTTCACTGTATTGACCATAGCGATATATCCTTAACCGTCAACAAATCGTACATCTTTTACGTACAAGCGACCTTTAACCACAACCCTTTTATTATTACCCTTAGTTCGTGTGAACACTTTTTTTCAATTCGTTGTTATAGTGATTTTCGTGTTCAAAGTGCTCTTGCAAGCCCTCTAATAACCCGAAATGCTCATGCTTAGGATTTCTGAAGGAAGGGACCTGTTCTTTCCATCAATCCTACCTGAAATTTTTAACTAAAGATAGTACAACCATTTAGATAGTACACCCACTTAAAGGTGGAGAGGTAATGGTGTAGCTGCAAAAGCGTGTTGTGAGTTTCGAATTCAAAGTGTTCTTGCTAGTCCTCTAATTGCCCAAAATGGATATGCTTAGGATTTTCTGAAAGGTGGGGATCTATTCTTTCCATCAATCCTAACCAGAATTGTTTAGCTTAGATGGGACAGGTCCTACGCCCGTTTAAAAATCTAGCTGTAATTGATGCAGAGGCTATATTCAATTTCAAAGTGCCATTGTAATGCTCGTATTTGTATTTGTGTCTAAGCTAACAAAAAAAAAGAAACTCCAGTTAGGATTGATGGAAAGAATCCCCTCCACCTTTCAGAAAATCCTAAGCATGTCCATTTCGGACAATTAAAGGGCCAGCAAGAGCACTTCGAAAACCACCATTCGCTTTCTCTGCTACGCCATTACCCTTCACCTTTAAATGGGTGT
>JAHWFP010205264.1:89969-145706 GCA_023313725.1 Lithobius niger | reverse complement strand
CCTTAACAAGTTTTGTTTTGGAGTAGATATCAGAAATTTTTGGTCCAAATTGATGAAATCCATTTTTTTTCTTAGCAATTATGAGATGGAAACACCAATCTAGTTTTCTAGTCCATTTTTTTTTTTGGTTGGCTTTCGTTAGATTTTGAGGACACAGTCATCTTTTTTCAAATAATAAGGATTTCTTATTAGTACTGAAGTATCTCCTTGCAAACGCACGGATTTATTTAATGTTCAGTTTGGCATTGTTGCATAATAACAATGTTGAAAAAAATGTAAAACAGTCAATTTGGACGTTTGGAGCTCCCTAACCTCTGAACCACTTGACCAATTAGAAAGGTCCATATGAAAAGGGCACATCTCCAGAACAAGACCTGTAAAATGAGAAAAGAACCAGCTTTATTCACCGCATGGAAGAATTTATTTTCGTGATACAAAAAAGCGTTACCAGTAGTAGTTAGTAGTGATGTTATCGTTTATCTTGGCAGGCGATACACTAGCACGTATCTTGATCTTGTTTTTCAGCATTTTTCAACTCTGCGAAGAGTGGGGGTTTGACATAATTTCTGGTTTGTTTCGGGGACGATGTCTTGGCTTGATAGGGGTAGGGGTAATATCCTATTTTACGCCTTTCTCGTGTGTCTGATGGTTAGTAACCCTGACCTTGACCACAATTGTTATGCAGGTGTGAGGGAACACCCATGATGTTGATTGATGTCACCTTTGACTTGACCTCTGACTGGTTTGACTATTGGTCAATCATCTTTATAACCTCTCCTTTACAAAATTTCACCGTTGTTCCATCTCATTCAAACTTGCTCTCGCTTTCTTCTTCATGCGCAATCCCCACTATCCCCGAACTCTTTTGTAATGCCTGGCTGCCGAAGGAATCCCCATGATTGTGAGTTTACCCTGCTCCAGTTTTTATTCCTTTTTTAACGTGAGGTCTTATCCAATATGGCTGGCCACTATTATTTGTGCCTCACTTCTCTTCTGCCTCCCTCCTTGCTATGCTTGCATCAATACCATGAGCACTGTCCTTTGACACAAACCTATGCTGGAGAGACATTGTCAAGCTGCATGGTATGAAACTTCTTTCAACAACTTTATTATGTTAGATGTGGCAAAGGTGAAACTTCCCCGGCAGATCCACCCATTGAAAGCATACAAGCCCGTCAATTAAGACTACAGTCAGTTATGCAACCCTGTTTTCCCTCCATTTTGTTCTATTGGTGAACGTTTTACACGTTTGACTGAGTAAGTGGACAATTCTCACTCTCAATCCCCCAGAATATCCCCATTTTTCTGTTCCTATTTCTTCACCATCACCAACTGTGCCAACCTTCGACCTATGGGATCCAATAGCTGAAGTCTCCTCAGGACCCACCCTTCCCTGTGTCACAGCACACGCAGCCCCTGTCCTTCCCAACACAACCAAACTTGCTTTAGCAGCGTCCTCTGCAACTTCAGAGCCTCCCGCCTACCTCTTCTCCCTTCTGCCGTTTAGCAGCCGTGTTCTCCATTTCGGCAGAAGAACAAGCTGAAGCCGGTCATTCGTCAACCGAACAACCCCCATAATTCCCAAAAGTAAGTAAAATTAATTTGTCTTACTATTTCCCCCAAAAATCTAGTAAAGTGAAATAAATTATATCCTTACTGATAAGAATTTTGCTTGTCTTAGACTTGAAAAACAACCAGAAGGAGAGGAATTTAATAAAATTATGCATAAAATTATCGTTCAAGAATTTCTGAATTCCATGTCAGCTTTTCATATAAGCCTAAATATCCAAAATTATTTTGGATGACTATTTGCCAAAATTTAAATTTAATAATAAAAAAATTTTCGTTCATACCAATTTATTTGCACATAACACAGCTATTAAAGCTCTGCTGACTCTTATTTGCCAATAACTTTGTGATTTCTACAGATTTCGAAGAGAAGAAAAATTTTATATATAATAAACAAAATAGGTCACAAAATAGAAGTGGGAATGTGCGAAGACAGCTATGTTCGTACTCCGTTGTCCAAATATTACTTGCCTCACAATTACTTACTCCAATATTAATGCATATTACAACCAGGTATGTCAACATTTATGTTTTTCAATATTGTTCTGCTTGCCAGGAGATTCAATTCAATCCTAAGAGCACACTCTTATATATTTCTCTATTTATTTCAGTTGAAAAGAAGTTCCAGACACGGATGACGGAAAATTCAGATACGGAAAATCCTGCCTTACTAAACCGTGGAAAGGAATCAGGATGCTGAAATAATATGAACAGGACTACAAAACCAATACTATTACTCCCAATCTGTTCTGATGGTTATCAATGCATTATGCAAAGTCTTCCTCAAACTCTTATTTGCAGAATTTTCATAACCTGTATTTAATGCATATTCTGTCTAATATTTTTAGCAATGTTTTTATTAAATTCGTGATTAAAGTTCCCTTATTCGTAATTCTTAATAGTTGAAACACTGAAATTATTTCATGTCACCGATAGCCTACTTCAGTTAGTATTCACAAGTATTTGTAAAATCATGTGTCCACAAGGTCTCCGTAGGCTTGAAACTGGAAATCGGTAGGTCAACCCGGAGGCTACGATGGTCATTCTAGCTACTGTATGATCTTTTAAAATAGTTTTCTTATTTATTTAGGTCAATCATGAGAAAGGAAGGTGTGTATACGTCCGTATAGTCTTGCCCTGGAACTTGCATGAAACCCCGTGCCACTAGCCTTGCTTTGTACTTTGTGATGTTGCCATGCTCATCCCTTTTTATTTTGTAGGTCCACTTAAAGCTAATGGGTTTTCTCCCTATCGGTAGTTCGACTAAGTCCCACGTATCGTTCTTTTATAATAAAGCGATTTCTTCATCCATTGTGATCTTCCAGTTTTCGCTATCTGGTGCATTCCACGCTTCCGCATTGCTGCTGGGTTTGATTGGATCATTTGATCGAGTGAAGTAAGCTGACTCAATCAGCTTGGTGGGTGCTTTCCCCTTGTTGCTTCGTTTAGACCTCCTGGGTTCAGATGCTGCTTGAGAGGTAGAATTGTGAGCTTCTCCCGTTGTCTGTTGCACCTCGTAGCTGCTGGGTTTGATTGGATCATGTGATAAAGTGAAATAAGCTTACTCGATCAGCTTGT
Source organism: Lithobius niger (assembly GCA_023313725.1). NCBI lineage: Eukaryota > Metazoa > Arthropoda > Chilopoda > Lithobiomorpha > Lithobiidae > Lithobius > Lithobius niger. Next base: position 142,559 of record JAHWFP010205264.1, on the reverse strand, counting down.
TGGGTGCTTTCCCCTTGTTGTTTTGTTCTTACCTCTTGGGTTCAGATGCTGCTTGAGAGGTAGAATCATCAGATTCTCCCGTTGTCTGTTGCGACTTTGAGTTCCACTTCTACTCTCCCAGAGCCCAATATTTCGATGAATTTCACATCTCGACTGATGGATACTTTGTTGGTCTTGGTGTCTACGAGTCTGTAGCCTTTCATTCCCTCGGCATTGCTAATGAAGTTCAGTTCTCTTGCTTTGTTGTCGAGTTTCTTTCTTTGACCGTCTGGCACATGTGCATAAGCTTTGCATTCAAAAATCCGTACGTGTCCTACTCCTGGTGTCTTGGTCTCGTCCACTGCGGTAGCCTATTCTGCACGTAGTTTGCCGTATTGATTGCTTCTCCCCAGTATTGATTGGGTAACTTGGCATCAAACAACAGTCATTTAGTCATTTCCATCAATGTCCTGTTTTTGCTTTCGACGACTCCATTTTGTTGTGGTGTGTGCTTGGCGTGGGGGTTTACATGGGTTAACATAGGTCTGTGTACCAAATCCATCACTTGTCTTGATTTTGAGCTTGTACTTTGAGGAAACAGTAGTCTTGCCATTTTGCCGTTTATGCTAGTTTTGCAAACTTCCCTGATTCCACAGTCTGATGGTTGTCCTCCATGAGCAAGTCCCTGATTGACAGTTTTCTGCATTGCTGCGGGGTCCTTATGTCCAAATCTTCTATACCATATGTGTTAACAATCTTCCTTGTGATTGCAGGATGCCATAAGAACTAATTGTGCATCATCAATTTTGTACAATCTTCCTACAGATGTACTGGTCACTATGACCTTCCCTTTTGACATGATTTGGCAACCTTCCTTATCAAAATGTAATTCTAGACTTTTCTTTATTAGCTAGCTTACGGAAATTAGGTTCCCTTCCAATTGGGACACATATAGACATCTTGAATGTTTATCTTTACTCTATTTCCCTGTTTGTCATGATATACGATAGTGCCATATTACCGCCATTACCTAGGCGTACAATGTCACAATCCTCCTCATTTAATTGTTGAAAGAAGTCCTTGTTGCAACACGTGACTCGTAGCACCAAACTCAATATACCAGGCTGTACAACATGTGTTGTTGCCTCTAGCACTAAAACATACATATGTGTTTACATGCTCTGCTTTATTTGCATTAGGCTTCTTTAATAAATGACACTCATTTTTGAAATGTGATGACTTGTTACAACTGAAACACTTTCCTTCCTTTTTGACTTTAGGCTTACTGGGATTAGCACCAGGGTAGGGTTGCTAAACAATTTCAATGCTTGTTCCTTATCATTAGTTTCAGATTGGTTTGGATCCCTGCATTTGGTGGCTAATTCATCAATAATTTTACCTTTTACCATTTCAAGTGTAAGGTCCTTCTCTGCCCTGCTTTCTAAAGCTGTGACGAGGGTTTTGCCCTAATAGCACTGCTATAACAAGAGGATCGGCCATTTTCTCACCAGTTGATACAAGCCTATCAACAGTTTCTAGGGTTAACTGAACATGCTTATCAACATCCCCATTTTCTTGCATTTTTGCCGAATATAACAGCTTATACAGTCTCACTTTATTTGTTAGGGTGGCCTTTTCATGATATTTCTGTAATTCTAACCATGCTTCTTTAGCGATTTTCAGCTTACTAATATGCATTAGCTGACTATCTTCAACGAAAAGCCCTATTGTTGCTCTGGCCTTACCATCCCTTATTCACCATGCAGCATCCAGATTCTGTGGTGTGGGTCCATCAACTACTTCTCAAAGACCTTCTCCGATAAGCAAAAGTTCTAAACGGTACTTCCATGTAATGTTATTATGGCTGTTCAATCTCGCAATTTGAATTTTCACATTGTCCGCTATTTTGAACACTTTTTGCTTTAGCCGATTTGCACTCACCCGGAATTTCTACTTTTAGTCACTTGGATTTTACAAATGTTACTAAAATACTGGTTTCACCCTATTCTTAAATAGTTCATCTTCACTTTGCGCCATTCTGGGCACATAACCTGTTAGAATTAACGCACGGATGCAGTGATTGTGAAGAAACAAGTTTACTGCGATGAAACATACAGGGTGGTCCACAAAAAACTGACGACCTAACATTTTCTAAGTCCAACTTTCCTAGTAGCACCCCTTAGAATCAGGAGAGGACAGAAATCAAAGCTAATGATACTGGAAGATTTGTCCTTTCCTGATTCAGAGGGGTGCTAACTAGAAACGTTTGACTTAGAAAATGTTGGGTCGTCAGTTTTTTGTGGACCACCCTGTATTTACATGGTGGGTAAGCGAGAGAGTAAAGACGAAAACTAATACCCACTGAGCTATCTCTGTACCGACATTGAATCCAGAGATTGTTCAATACTATACTCAAAAAGAGCCAATTGAGATAGATACCTACACATTGCATTGCTTCGCAAGCAACTGGCCTTATAAACTACGATTACAGATTGATTTATGCTTGCACTGGCATTGTGCATGCTGTTTACAGTTGTTATATTGAATACTATTTTTGGTTGCACTAGCTCTTAACGATATTACTATTAAAAGGATATTTGCAGCTGGTCAACAGTCTAAATTGTCCCTAAATTTGCATTCGGGAATTTAACATCCTGCACCCCTTCGACATTTCCTCTGTCAAACCTACGTATTTATTGATTTATATTGTAAGTTTTTTAGCGAATCATGATTATAAGAATGTATACTACCATCGTGATGACTTAATTTTGATTAATTTATTGAATTATTATATTGAAAATCCAAAATTCCCGATGGATGCGCGTTGCGCCCCAGCCTTTTAAATGATAACCTCATGTGTGGCAACGAAAGCTTTGCCAAAGCAAGGCTGACATTCGCTTCTGATTTTCAACGCCTTGTTTTAATCCTCGAAATGATACAAAAATTTAGAATGTGATGCCATTGTTTTGTTAATCATAGCGTTAATCCAAAATAATTATTCTAGCTTTAATTTCGTAATTTTCACCCAAGTTATGATGATGATCACAACACTAGCACTTACACAGATTTTCTCCCTTGTGTCGTGTGGGCTGGAGGCACAAATGTAGTAGGCTAGTATCAATCGTTGATTCTTGCCTGATCAAACTGTCTTTTTAAACGAATTTCTGGAGTACATTTTGAACGAACGAGTATTATACGCGTGTGTCGCGCTCTTCACCATTTCAAATCTAAATCATAATCCAATTTTTTATATTTATTTTGCAAAGATCTAGATGATTGTGGATCAGCATGTTTACACTTAAGTGTTAAAATTGGCATTCGATGCGACAAAATGTGGCAAGTCGATTTCGGACACACGATCGCGTGGACCTCCAGAAGCTTTGCAATTATACTTTTTATATTTATTTCATCTCCTATTAATTCATCATTTTCATATTCTGCTATTTATAAATCAGAAGCTGTCCGTTGTGTTGCTGTGAAAGTTTTTGTGAAGAAGTAGACATAGTCTTATTTATGAAAATGAGCGGTAAATATATTAATTCTCCGAATTATGACTCTGAAATTAGAAGCTCCATTAAAAGGAACATGTTGGTTATTTTCTAGCAAGAACCAAGGACTCAAGTTGTTCAAATGGACCCTTAATACTTTCGTTGGATTTAGAAAATGGACTACTTGCACAATGACGTCATTAACAAATTCCATTATTCTGAATGGCCCTCTGTAGGCCCGCTGTAATTTTGGCGAAATTTGCCTAATCAAAAAGATTATTTTTTACTAGTACATAGTCATCCACCTAAAATCTATGAGGCCTTACTGTTTTATTATAAAATCATTGTTGAATTTTAACGGCCTTCCAATTGTGCATGTGTGCTACCTGTAGTAGACGTATGATCATATTATCATTGTCGTAACAAATCTGTTTCGAAACAAAGAGCTTGGTAAATGGGATTCCGTTCCAAAACACATAAAAAGAAATGTGAACTCAGTTTGATACATTGATCAGATCTACCGACGACTGATCTTTAACATGACCTAGAATAAGCCCAAAGTAGTCATTAGTTCTCTGTTCAGCTGCCTGGTGTGCTCACGCCCAGTCAGGGTGCTCACTACCGATTGCACACGCTGGATTCTCCAGTCGCAATCGGGATAAAAACCAAGCGATTAACCTTGCCTATGTTTAACAAAGTCATACTCTCTCAATTGTAACAGAATTCACTCCAAGTTTAGATGGTAAACTAGTTGCACAATATAAATAACAAACTGCTAAATTATCTGTTGTTAAGAAAAAGGTTTTACCGAGGAGGTAACAATGAAAGGAATCTACAGAATGTATAATTGCTAGAATATATCAAATCATTGCCGTTTCCTTACGCTTCCAGGAGTGAGTGTTCGAAAAGTATCGGCTAAGGGATAGCTAATCCCACCATGAATCTGAAATAAACAACCACCTAGCATAATTAAACTACCATCCATTTCTAAATAGAAAGACTGAGTAAAATTTGGATACTTTAGGGTGGTAGCCTACCCCATAGCTGACTTCAGATCCCTAAAGGCCTTGTCCTTTCCCTCACCCAAGTTGACCTTGATATTTTTACGATTTAACTTTGTTAAAATCGATGCAGTTGTGGTGACTTCAGGAATGTGACGTCTATAAAAATTGCAGCAGCCTAGACACGAATGTACTTTATTAGGCATTTTAGGCACTGGTTACTGTTCGATAGCCCTCGTTTTTTCTGTAACTGGCTTAATGCCTTCTTCGTCAACCACAAAACCTAAAAATGTGACAGGTTTCCAACCAAATGTGCATTTTTCGACTAAGAGTTTCAGTCCGGAACGAGCGATTAGATCCAGTGCTTGATCCACATGTCTGACATGTTCGAAAAATCTAGACTAGACAAAAATACATCGTTAAGACAAACGGCACAGTATACGCCCAGTATGTCTGCAAATATTTGTTGTGCTCAGTACTGAAATGTGCCAGTTTGTTTTAAGCCACGTGGGAACCCTAAGAAAAGAATACTGTTCATTGTAAGAACAGAAAGCAACCTTAGGAACTGATGAATCTGCAAGTTTTTACTTATAAAACCCAAACTTAAAGTCTAGCTTTGAAAAATACTTAGACATAAATCGCTGGAAATAATAATCCCTGGGTAGCTGGTTCGAATCCGGGTAATGCCACTCCGACGAAACGTAAGAGCATAAAGGTGGCTTTCTGAACTACGTTATTTCTAGTGTATGATTTTCGCTGTTGGCCTAATTTCCAATTTTCCTTGAAAAATACTTGGCACCAAACAAATGCACCTTGCTTTCGCTCACATTAGGTATCGGTACTCTAATGCTTTCTATTGTAGAGTTTAAGCCCCTTAAATCAACCACCAACCTATTACCTGTAGGAGTGTAGGCCTACGCTTCACTAATAAGTAAGGTTCGACCGAGTTTGGGTAAATACCCGACCTGGTACCGGGTAATGCTATTTTTGATCCGGCTCAGACTCGGTAAAAATACAACCGAGTACAAACAGGGTAATAATTATTTGTTGAAAAAGTTATTTTTATTTTCTAGTACATTTATACCTTCTGGATCCCCCTACAACTACTTGCACGCAATAGATATTCATTAATATGCACGGAAAAAATCAGATAAATTGCTTTAATAGTTTCGAAGAACCATTTTTTTTTAATTACGGGCTGTAAATAAACTAAAATTGAAAATCCCAGTGTTGAGAAAACGTTTCTGTAAGTCGGCGATAGTTACGCTAAAAATTGTTGTTCCCAGCTGATAAGCGATAGTGTGAAGGTTTATAGGTTCCTTTTCCATTTTAGTTGTACATCGCAGCTGCTGTTTTAATTTTTTAATGTTGTGAAACATCATCTTTCTCGTGATTTTCAACAACGAACTGAACATAAGCGCTCACGTGAAATCCGAAGCACGCCATGGCGGCCATTGTAAAATCGCCCGTCAGCCAATGAGAGTGCGCCAAATCGATCACGTGGTGCCAACTGGCGAATGAGGAAACGCGATCTTCCAATTGCTTTAGAAAGGCAGCTCGAGACCACCCAGAAACAGCCTGTTAAATTCCATCTGATTGGCCAATGCCAAACGGGCATCCACAAAATGTGTTGAGAGGCCCGGATAGAGGGGAAGTACATCTTTTCAATGAACCCAAAATGGCGGCGTCCAGTCAAATGGTTAGATCGTTACCGCTGTTACAAATGACCAGTTTTTTGTTCTTGAACTTCGGAAAAACGAATGAACACCACATTTTTACAGTTTTTAGTGAGACTGCACTCACTAAAGTGCTTTTTATAAAAAGTATAGACATCATTAACAACGTTTTGTTTACAGAAATCGATACACAACATATCGGGTAGCGAATTTCAGTTTTTCTCATGTCGATATTTTGGCCGAAAATTGCATTTTTCTACCCGCACTTCCCCATAAAAGTTTCGACGTATATATACGTTGTTACTCCACTTGGGCCACATTGTTGCTTAAAGGATTAAAGCCAACAAAGGCCTATTGTGAGACAAAGTAACAAAAATGCATTTTATTTTTCATTTCACTATATTATTACAAAATGTGGAACAAAGAATTGCTGGTCAATTTAATTTTTGACTCCACTTTATTTAATAACGTAAAATTTATAATTAGAAAATTTAGAAGAAAGAATTACTGGTATTTTACAGTTTTTTAAAGTTGGTTTTGTCCTTTATTGATTTCGTTCATTGTTATACTTTGCGCAATACAAAACTGGACGAAAGCAAAATGAAAATGACTGAAAGCAAAAAAAAAAAAAAGAACGAAACCAAAGTACAAAAAGCTGCATATTAAACATAAAGCAAAAATTGAAAACCTACAACCCGGTTTTACTACTCGGACTCGGCTCGGTGGGTATTTATAATTGCTCGGACTCGGCTTTTTGTTACCCGGTCGATCCCTACTAATAAGCATGGAGCCATCCAAGCCCTTTTATTTTCTTTTATGATGCCTGTCTTAACCATTTGCTCTAAAAAAATTATCTATTTCCTTCTGATGTAATGGTACACAATAGAGTTTTGAGTGCACTGGCTCCAACTTGCCTGTATCTATTGGAACTCATACTCTTGGTATCTTGGTATCGTGTTTAGAAAATGAATCTTGGTCGGTTTTAAACATGTCTAAAAACTGTGCCCTTTGTCCTTCATCTAAATCAGGAAAAACAAACTTATGTTTCATTTTATCCCAGTCTGCGTCAAATTATTCCTTTAAACACTGTTTTGAGGGTCCAGCTTGCTCCGATATTAGACCGGTCTTGGACTCACCAGTTCGACATCGGACTGTGATGCGTCTACGGAAGCCCTATTATCGTCAAAGTTAACCAAAGCTGTAGTATAATGACCCAAAAGTGTGCCTGGCCCTAGTTCCACGTCAAAATCTGATAAATTTTCACACTGCCTTGCTACAACGCCTGTTGAATGCATATTTACTAAGCTATTCGCAAAACAAAAGGGAATTTTACTATTTTCAGAAGTAAAGACTCCAGTTCGAATGTCAGGATGCAAAGTATTTAAAAGGCCTGTGACCCTAGTCTCTGAATATTTGGGTCGGAGACTAGTTTACCTTAACAAGTTTACCTAAACATCTACGTACTCGTGCTGTGGTTTACAATTCCAAGTTGATTTAGGATTATCATCACTACCTTCATCTGAAGAGGAATTGATTGTAGCTACATGCTGATTACTAGTCCCATAATCTTCCTTATTTATTATTACCATATTTATGGTAGCCTATAGTCTAGCCATGCAGTTTCTGCTGAAGGTGACATAGGAAATTTGAAATTTCGAATTTCTAATATATTTTCTGAACAATTTAATTTGACCAAATAGCTGATTAGATAGAAAATCGTAGCTTAATAACACAGAATTTCTACCTTACTAAACCTACGATCCAAAACAATCAAAATTTTCTGTTCCTTTTCCGTATCTTGAAATTTTTGCTACAACCCTATGAGTAGTTTTAATTTTCTGATTTCCTACTCCAACGAGATTTATTGGAACATTTAGATTGACCAAAGGACAGTTATTTTCGATATTTCTAAACAAATCCTGAGCCGTTGTGTCTTCAAGCAACGACAGTGAAGAGTCCGTGTCGACTAGATTAACCCTAGGTTTATTTCCTATATTAAATACTACATGTGGTCTTATATATTTAACACTAGACTTATTCTGAACACTATTTATAGGAAATGTTATCATCATTTTCCCCTCTGCTTCAGAATCTAGCACAGAGTCGGGTAGACTACCGTCGCGCTTCCAGTTTCTATTTCTGCCCCTAGAGGCCACTGTGTGTGCCAGTTGTTACCTGTTTTCACCCCGGTGTTTACGTTTAGGCTACCATCCCTATCTACTGATTAGACTGTTTTCCTGTGTTTCATCTAAGATTGAAACAGAAGTGCTGTCCCAAAAGTTAAGCAAATAGTAGGGTCGTTAATATTTTTAACTATAGGAATTTTTATTTTCACAATTATCTTGCACTTGCTTTGAAATACCTATTGCTGACCCAGACGACATCGCGACGTCTGCTTTCCTAAATGCTTCGGGATAATGCTTAAGCTGAACGTATTCAGAATGAAAGTCTGTCGAGTCCACACCATCTTCAAACAAGGTAATAACAACAAAATCGCATTTCAAATCATAAACACTATTCACTTTATTTAGTGCATCTTGAAAGTCATCCGTGAGATTCAAATTATTTTCCAAAGATGCGGCGACATAACGAGAAGGCGTTTTACCAAAATACGAAGCTAATCTAGGCAAAGTTACAGTTCTATCGGGTAAAGCTAACTTTTGCACGAATACAACTTGTGAATACGACTTGTGAATACAAGTTGTGAATACAACTTTTCCATCAACTTACCTGCATGTTCTTTTGAGAACAACTGAACACACTTTACTTTTAATGGCTTAAAATTCGAAATGTTTGCTGAAGGTTGAACAGGATTTATGTGTTTATTATTGCTTTTACGAGAACCAGATTGGGTCACAGGATCCTGCAATTCACCATTTTGTAGCTTATAATCCCTGTTATTTTTTAAGCTATCAACTTGTTTTTTGAATCCTTAGTAGCTGAACCTGCACTGAAAGAGTGCTCTACCTGCATAGCATGCTGAGGAATTCCAGAATTCTGATTTTAACGCTGTTGATTTTGCTGCTGATTATTTTGGTTTTGATGACCATTTTGCCCATATTGTTGGCCCTTATTACCATTCAAGCCACCATTACCATTTTCCTGACCATTTTCCTGTTACTGACGTCAAATTGAACAGAATTCCTGTTTTCGAACCCGAAAAATAATTTCCTCGTTTACCTCTACCATTTCCCCTTTGCTGAATATGTCTCTGTCCAACTCTGTATGAACCAGTCGAACTTCGCTGCGTCTGATTTCTTCGCTCACTTCTCTGCCTAACGATCGACAATCGATCTACTGATGTGCGCCAATTCTTTTTAAGATGACCTTTGCCTAAACGTCTAAAACAAGCAAGCTGTTCCCGGCTATCCTTATTTACACTAACCTTTGCCTCCTTCAAAAATGTTTTTGTCCTCTGAAATCTACTCAGTCTTTTTTAGTTTCTCAAAATGCTCCAAAACTGTACCAAAAGCTAAATTATTTAAATTAACAATACTTGACTGACTTTCTGCTGTTTTTTAGCTACTGCAGCTTCACTTGACTTGCCACTACTTTTCCCTTTCTCCCGAGATTCCCTACACATAACAGCTGATCATTTACTTATCGCCTCATTTAACATGTTGTGAAAACGAGCCGGCTTAACTACTGACTAATGTGCTTCTATCTCAGCAGGCATAGCCTGAATAAAAGCTGCTTTTAACGTTTAGTCTTTAATAATTGGAAGTTCACGAGCCACCTCTTCTGTATTATCACCCGGTTTAACCAACCAAACTGCAGAAGCCATTACCTCCAATCACTCTGCATACTGATCTAAAGAGTCACCTGTTTTAATTTCCTCTGTAAAAAAATACAGCCATTATTATGCTACGACTCTCTGCAACAAAACGATCAATTAAAACTACCTTAAATTTCTTCCAACTACTTGATTCAGGTACATCTGGATTCGTAGCCAAATGTATTGCTACTTGACCTGTACTAGCTACGGTAATTAATTCAGGATCCTGCAATGATGCTTCTATATTCCTTAAATTTTCTCACGTTAAGGTAAATGTGAACACATCAAGAGTTTTATCAGCTGAAAAGGAAGTACTAGCTTTTTTTAGTTATTCTTTCCAGTCCCTCGATCTACCCTCATTGAAACCAGTATTTTCAGCACAAAACACCTCCTGCAGTCCCCTGATTAATTCAAGTTTATTTTCTGCTGCTTGTTGCAAGAGTTGTCTATTTGAATCATTATCAGCCTGTAGGCGGGCTGCCAAACCTGAGAAGAACTTGTATTATTTAACTCAGTATCCCTTGGCCCCACACATTAATCTTCCCGGTGCCTCGATCTACCCTCATTGAAACCAGTATTTTCAGCACGAAACACCTCCTGCAGTCCCCTGATTAATTCAAGTTTATTTTCTGCTGCTTGTTGCAAGAGTTGTCTATTTGAATCATTATCAGCCTGTAGGCAGGCTGCCAAACCTGAGTAAAACTTGTAATTATTTAAGTTAATATCCCTTGATCACACACCATCACTTATAACTGGACTACTAGTTCTCTCAACAGCATGCACCGAAGGTATGCAAGATCAAACCTGCGGAGAACTACTCCTATTAGACCTAATTCCCGTAGGAATTCTACCACTTCTAGCCCTATTACGATTTGGTGACACTGATGCCTCTGAACTAGCAGGGGAGTTTTACTCCTAGCATTTCGAACGCCCCTATCGGATTCAGATTCACTAATAGGCTTAACTACCTGCTTACCCCCCTTAGGAGTGCTAGACGCAAAACGACATGAGTCATCTGATCTGCCAATCACTCTACGTTTTATACGAGGTCTACCCCTCGATGAGCGGCTTATGAGCGGCTCGATGAACAGCCGCTCAAAAACCATCCTAGGTCTACCTCTAAGCATGCCAAATCTTAAGAGTCAACAAAAAATTTATGCAAATCCAACAACCTCACAACTACTTTATTAATTAATAACCACTTGATGACCTCCTGTCTGTCTACCGATCATCAAGACAATCAATCCTAATCAAAACCAATTATAATCACGTCAAGCAATACCAACCACTCTCAATGCACTTTCACCAAATTTAATTAACAGCAATCTCAACTACTGTTAACACAAATTCCAGGTTATCAACGCAACGAGAATCCGTGAACCAACAATTCAAACCCATACAACAACAATAATCCACAATACCAATGACAAGCACAATATTTAAAATCTAAAATTTTGCTTTAAAAAATTTAAATACTTTAGACGAACAGAAGTAATCAAAAGGCCACATGAGAAACTTCTGATCTCATTGTTTGGATTGCCAGTCCCACAAAAAAATTTCTCAAAATAGTAAAAAAAAAAACAAAAAAAAAATAGTATTAACGAATCCGCTCAAAATTAATTAATTTCCCGGCCACCAAAAGTAATCAAAAGGTCACGTGAATAACTTCTGACACCATTGTTTGGAGTTTTAGTTGGTCAATTTAGCTAGTGTAAAACCCAATTGTCAAGAGTGGCAACAATCACACACTTTATGCCTTAAGGTAACGTAAGCCTAAGAACACAATAAAAACACACGGATTCGTTTTAATTCAGTGAAGTTGTTTCCATTCAGGCTTTTATCTTGCCTTCGTAATTAAATATTGAATTTCGAATTTATTCACGAGCGGTAATTATTAAAATGTAATTGGCTGGAAACTAAGTTGCGGACAGGGATGGAAAGTCTGGTTCAGTATTCACGGACCCTCACAAAATAATACAACCAGTCAGCCAAACTAATCTGCCATTTAGATCTTTAAATAATTACTGATCTATCAAGTTAATCTAATCCAGATTACTGCATTGTGTTAATCCCCTTATTAAGCTAATCAACATCAGAATAATAAGAGCATTTATACTTAGCTATGGTTTAGCAGCAGACAACCTCCTGTCGCTACGGCAACGCAACCCTCCTGTCGCCCTATTAACTCACTTGTACGAATCACTTATGCTGACTACCAAGGAACAGGCAAGCAAACGCACTAAAGAGTCACTGATTGGCTCTCATCTGATCTTTGGCCATTAAGTTTATCTGAGTATGTTTTTCCTTTTCACACTAAGCTCTTAACTATTTTTAATGAAAGCTATTTTAATTACATCCTGCTGTATGCTATTGTCAGCATTAATATCTTGACAAGTTAAGTGCTTATCCAGCTGGTAGCTCATGTCAACTACCGATTTTTCGGCACTTTCTTTGGTTCATATTTATGTTGACTTACTGTGACGTACGCAACATCAAGAAAAACTGGAATTTTTGGTGTTGCGTACGTCACAGTAGCTCATGTCAATTGATAGCTCGTATCTGGCCCTCACTGCAAGAGTGGGTGGCTACACCCTGTGCAACTACCCTTAAGAATGTTGATGGTTATCTAGCCAAATGGATGTTTGTCAAAAGGAAAGACCTTTATCTTAAGTTTTGCTTACGTCTTGAATTCCCCTCTTTTCCTCAGTTCCTTTGATCGTTCAAAGCTTAGTGTATTTATTTATTTTGTTCTGCATTTTTAAATAATAATAAATGGTTGTGTATCACACACTTTATTTTGATTATTCATTAATGAATAATCTTAACATAACAAAAAAATTATGTTTACATTTGTGAGTATTCTGTATCATCTTAATTACTGAAATTTGCGTAATTAAATCCAAAACAACGCGACAAATCAACAGTCCGAAGTCAGCCAAGCGATCTAGTCGGAACAAAAACGCCTGAAGAAGACGAAGGAGTTGTTTCAAAATCAAAATTGAAATAATGTTCGTTGAAAATTATCCTGTCAGCCACAGCTAGGAATTTTGGAAAAGCGTAGTAATAGCCAATATTATCCCTTAACAATAATAAACACCGGCACTTGGCTTGACTCACACGGTTGTCAGTCAGCAGCAATCAAGGTAACACTAGTAAATCACATAATAACAGCAGCCTAAAGAAGCACATAATCAAAGTGGCCTACTCCCAGGGATAATTTTTTACTGTTGAGTTGCGAGTCATGTTCGTAAAGAACATCGTCATACATAAAGATAAAAATACATAAACATAAAAACGCATGAAAGTTCCCAGGACACTCAATTATTGGGTAACTATTTAGCATGAGACGTGATATCATTGAATACAAAGCCAACAAAAATCCAGACTAAGATTCTCAAAAATAATAAAAAAATAAAAGAATCAAATAAATTTTAAGTTTTACATTGCTGCCACGTGCATCTTCCATTCTAGGTTTCGACATTTTTCTAGTACATGAAACCAAGATTGCGCGAAAAAATCTTGTTCACACGGTTGTTGTTACTCTTTCATTAAGTTTCCCCTTCAAAGGACTTTGGAAAAAAGCGCATCATGTCTTGTCGCGTCCATGAGTGTTGTAAACCCTGGCTCGAGTGCTTCCTCTGATCAGATGCCACCAGCGATTCCACTGGATGGGTTTGAATTTAGATGCGATTAGTGTTTACGTATGTAAACACTAAGTGTGGTATGATGTTGGTACTTTCTAAGAACGATGGCGGACAGACTTACAGCTATTTAGACTTGGTAACAATCGTATTTTAGGAATACAATTCTGAAAATAATTGTATATGATTAAGTATACCACTAACACTCCTATAGGTTTGGTTACAGGCTTTTTAAGTGACACACTTTTCTACATGCATAGTTAACGTTGACTGAGAGGTGTCCACTACAACCCAAAAGTAAAAAAAGGTAGAAACGTAAATCGCTTTGGGCTACCACTTTTTCGGGTTTTGTTTTTCATAATGCACTTTCCAGTGATCATGTAAAGGTAGTGATTTTCTTTCCAACAGGAATTCTAACCTTTACACTCCCCTTCCAGAAGGAATATTAGCAACACCAGCCGTGGACTCTAGAGCAACGGATGTTATAGAAGTTATAGATTCTGGCAGAATACACATGAAAATAGTTGGTGAATAATTTCCATGCTTTCATGGCAACTTTGGCATGGAAACAAATAACCGTGTAATCCTTGTAACCTGTAATGACTTCTAGGAAAGCCCACTTATCATTTTTTGACGTATTCCATCTTACTACGCCAAATGACACTTAGGTTTCGGAATCTTAGAGTCGTTCAACTAAAAGATAAAAAAAACTACATTTTGACTATTTTAGAAATAAATTCAACTTTCATAAAACAGTTAATCTGTGACAGTTTGATGGATGTCCTAGGGTGGTTTACATAAAATTCCAGCGGGTCTTCCCCTGTCGACTTGCTCGCCACTTTTGACTTTACAAAATCCCTGGCTGCGGAGTGAGGGGGGAGGGGGTGTTGCCAAAAAAAACCCGGGGTTCGAAGTTTTGCTTTCCTTGGGGGTTTATTTATCTAAGTCCATAAATCTCCACTATTAGTTCATTATTCCTATACTGCAGGCATAAATAAATCTTATGTACATTTAAAAAAAATTGAAACATAAAATAAACTAGTACGGTATTAAAAAAAACTGTTAATTGTATAAGACATAGAAGCAAGCCTTAGAATAACTTAGAGGGTTAAATGTTTTAAGCTTACAAATTTATTCTAGGCTACGCTTAAGCTTTTTTTTAATAATAATATCTGTTAATACTAATATCGTCGCACTAATACGTATAAAGAATCTCTAGCATCCCAAAACACAAACTGAGACTTCATTTACACGTAATAGTAGGATGCGGATGGCTTAAATGTCTTTTTCTTGTATCTGTAGATATCTGTGTCTAGTCTGCAGTTTCCGTCAATAATTGCGCTTTTGCTAGAACGACATAGTTCAATTCGAGGGATGGAGTGAACCTCAGCTAATTTGACTGTGCCGTTTCGAGCAAAAGAGCTACTATATAAGGTAACTGCCGAGTAGTCACGGATATGTGTTTTAATGGTAAGGTGTGACGTCAGCTAACTTACCAACTTATTTGAGTTGTTGAAGATTTAATGTTTGTAAATTTTATTTTTTAATCATAATGAATTTAAGAATTTTACTTGCGACTTATGTAAATTCTTGAATGGGAACTTCTGGGTTACAAGCTTCCTGTGTATGAAGTCAGAGCGAAGGGGAGAGATGTTCTGTTACCGATGTTTTGTGTTTTAATGTTAAACTGTATTTTTTTCTACTTTAATAGTTTAAATAAGATGAGAGTACAAAATGCGCTGTTCGCTTGAGTCCTGTAGGTTTTAAGGTATATTTCAAAGTGCCAGTAGCCTAGTTTTGGTATCGTCGGGACAGAAAGTTCCGGGTTAGGTTA
The DNA here is from genome assembly GCA_023313725.1 of Lithobius niger. Classification (NCBI taxonomy): domain Eukaryota; kingdom Metazoa; phylum Arthropoda; class Chilopoda; order Lithobiomorpha; family Lithobiidae; genus Lithobius; species Lithobius niger. The sequence continues at coordinate 127,165 of JAHWFP010205264.1, read as the reverse complement.
AGCTTGAGACAATTTTTTTCCCGTGTTGGTACCGTAAAAATGTCACCAGTCGCAAATGCTCTTGTTCACGCTAGTTTTGCGATTGGTATGATGACTGAATTTGTGTTAATTTAATATGAAAAGTTAGTCTTGGTGGATTGGGGTTGTATAGAACCCATAAAAATGTTAGATTATCGAAAAAGTGTGGGTTATCAAAAAAGTGTTGATTATCGAAATTAACCCACGGTGACGTGTGTGGGTTTTCAGATTAACCTTATATAACGACTACACTTTTAGCGTTGGGATGTGTTAGCGTGACGTCACCACCGTGTAGTAAGTTTTTTAGTAAGGCTTACAAAACTGGAGCTCCTTTGACATGAATTCGTGTGACATTGACAGCTTACGTATCGTTTTCTTGCATCTGTTCCTTTAGAGTGTTATGTTTTCTTAAGATTTAAGGTCTTACATGTGTATTTTATATACTTCAGCTTTCTTTTAATACCAATATTTGTTATTTTTTCTCGAAGATATTTTAGATAAATTAAATATTACAATTCTAGTTAACGTTTTTTGGGATAAATCAGTAATATTAAAATGGTGTACAAAAGGCTAGGTCCTTGTTAATGCCCACGATTTAAGTTATAAAAGTTGAAAATCGGTTCATTTGCCTCGATATCTAGTGAAAGCAAAATTTTCTCAGCAAGAAGGAGAAGAACAACAATATTGAAGTCACATTAAAATACCGTTCAAAAGTTAAAATAACGTTCAAATATCGTCTTGTTCATACCTACGTTTTAAGCTATAAAACCTGAAACTCGGTTGAATGGTTCAATATCTAGGTAAGAGAATAAAAATTCCCAAATAAGAAGAAGAACACCAAAACGAATATTGTAGTCTCAGTGCAACAGCGTTCAAAATACCCTGGTCCTTAATAACACCTAGATTTTAAACTACAAAAATTGAAAAACGGTTCATTAGTTCCATCTCCAGGTGAAGGCAAACGGTCCCAAGAACACCATCAACGCCAACGACGACAACAATAACAACAACAACAACAACAACCAACCAACCACAAGACAGGCCGTGCCGTGGAAGCTCGATTGCTGTCATTAAAATGTTTTAATACGGTGAAATAGTGACGACACGACACCTCTTGTTGTTGATCTAAGGGAAACTCGAGGATTTCAGAGGTCTCAAAGTCTGATGTTTAACACGCCAAGTTCATGCTGAGACTTACATTGCTATCATGGTCTTTGATGAAAATCAACGTTTGTAAATTGTATGTGTGTGTGTGTGTGTAGGGGAGGGGTTCTTCTGTTCCTTTACCTATTTCGTACTTCCCATATCATTTTATGTAAGGTTATCAGTGTATTTCTATGTTATCCTTTTAAATTTACTTGTTTGTGACCATGAAAATGTTGCATGTTCGGAAGTAATTGCTGTGTTATGTTAAAATAGTGTCGGAATGCCATTCCATGTTGTCCACCCGCACGCATAGCGATCGCACACAATTTGGATATATGAAATGCGTATTTGGTCCCCACCACCCTTCCCTACACGTGATAAGTATAAGTCGGGAATATAGACTTCAGACGTTGGGACAAACTACGAGTAGCCAAGAAAAAAGGTAGTTAAAGTTTTTATTGTTACACCCCCGACTATAAATTCAAGCTCGTCCTGCCCACCCGTGCCTTTGCGTGTATTTCGTCTTCAGCATTTTTTCAACACTCGCAATTGCACAAAACGAGATCTAAAAGAATGAACTTAACGTCTTTCAGTTAAAGGATAAAGACCTTTGATGGACAAAGTAAACTCACGCTCCAACTTTGAATCTTCACGACTTTTTTATTTTGATCAAGTTGAAAAACGAAAGAGAAAACATAATTCCACACTAGTAAAATGTGTTTGTGGAGATCAGCAGCTGAATTTTTAAATAAACGTTTTTTTTCTAGGTACGTGTCCGGATGAGTATGTTCGCCCTCCACGATGCGAGCTATGCACGTCAGAAATATCGTGCCGAGATTCATCAAAGTTGTGTTGTCCTACCAATGTTCCTCCATTTCATTGTTGTTACACCTATGGTAAGTAATTCTTGTAATGGGACAGACGACACGTAGATGTTAACACTCCCTAATAATTGATTCCAAATAGGTGTATGTTTACTCAAACTATACTGATAGACTATTTAAACAGCCAAAAAACTTTTTAATGGGATGAAACTGGACGGAAGATAGGAAAATTAACAAAATTGATGTGACGAGTCACAGATTGACATCATGGATTCAAAGAAACCATGTTGTAGGAAAGAAAATATATATTAATTATGATTGCTGTCGACTTGAACGTTGTGAATGGAGAAGCCCTAATATTAACTGGTCGATCGTAAAAGTAGTTCGTACATACAAAAAAATTCGTCGTAAGTGTAAGGTGGTTTCATTAAACAAGCGGTCGGCTCTTGCCCCTCCAAAATAAAACTTAAGCATGGCACAACACTCGTCAGTATGTGTATGTAAACGGTGCATAATACTTAGTTAACAGATTAAATAATCTACCCCCTACCCCAACCAACCAAAAAAATTTCCAATCAGCTAAAATTGCAGCTTTCGCCCAAAGTTATTTTATTGTTTTGTTATTGCATTCCAGTATCTGGATGGAATGACATTATTTGGTGTTGCCGCTCTTTTGTGTCATTGTGTCTGTCTAATCTCGTTGTCGACAATGCATGAACAATGTAACAAGAAGTGTACGAACCATTTTTATTTTTGAAACACCGTTGCGCATTGTGTGCGCATTTGTTGCACATTGTGTGTTCCATTCGTTTCATTTGGAGGATGGCACGGCAAATAAGCGTCCCTCCAGTAGCGATTGGAAAGTGTTTGCTTATATGTATAATATGCACGGCCTTTGGTTTCGAAGGTCCTGGGTTCGATTCCCCGCTCAGACACCCTGACATATAAGTCCAAAAGGCAACGTAAATACGTTTGCATCTGTATTTAGTTAATTGGAACGGATGGTAGTAAGGGGCTTAGAATCCTTATCATTTTAGGATTCTAGTAACCATTTCTAGACAGTGGCCTAACGAATTTGTTTTGGGCCCCTACGGAAAACTCCCGTGCGGATCTGCCCCCACCTTTTCCCCAGTTCCATACATTTTTTAACAAGTACTAAGACTTCGGCTGACGGAAAATGGTTGAACCTATTTTCAAGAAAAATTTATCGACCAAATCCAAACCTCATCAAAATCAGTTGTTCTGGTCACACTGTTCATGCGATGTTGCAGATGGTGGAACCAAGTGTCTCGAATGCGATTTCGATGTTGTGGTTAGCAGATAAAACATGTTTTCATGCCCTTGTCTGATTTTGTTTATTAATTCCTCTTATCGCAGAGGTATAATCTTCATTAAGCACTTACTATTTCGTATGTGGATTTGGTATGGATGCACGTAGACCAAACGCCCCCCCCCCCCCCTGGGGGTCTGGGCCTGTATGGAATATGTACCTAGCATACCTGTACGTTACGCCACTGTTTCTGGACAGCTTTCCAATATAATACTGGAGGCATACCTAGAAATAATCGATCTGTTCAGGTTTAACCGCCGAACATGCCTGTCTTCAAAATAATAATCTTATTACTTTTTTGAATTTCTTTCTCTTTCTATTTTTATGCGAATTATTGTTTTATGTCTTTTTTTAAAGGTTTTTATTTAAATTAATTTTCTCGAACTCCGTACAAGACTTAGTTTTGCAGTCATCCTACTCAAAAGTTACTATCCAACAGATCATTCATTGAAATTCTTTTTATGTTTTCTTGTGAATAGAAGAGTGTCAGAATACAGATCAGAGACAGAATCCATGTCATGCTTGCATAGCAGATAAAACCAAATGCCCGGCTGGTACGCAGTGCTGCGAGTCGGGAGGAAGACAATGCTGCCGTTCTCCAACAAAACCTGTCAAAAGTAAGTCAGGCTATAATAATTATAAATGCTGAGAACTACCACGTATGTCATGCAATACAACAAACTGTCTAAGATCAGAAAAAAACTGAAAATTGAATACACACCAGTTGAACACGTAATGCGCCAGCATCATTCAAGAGTTTCGATTGTGACACCATCAAAGGAAACATGGCAGGTTTAGGAATCAATTCATTGAATATGGCTCGTTGCATACTGGAAAAGGGATAATTCTTTACCATTCTTATTTAAGATGGTGTTAACGTATTTTATTGAGAAATTACACTAGATGGTTAGTCAGCATGCATCTGCCAAAAAAAAAAACTGTCAACTTTGTTTTGTCTGTCCTTAACATGAATATTTATGCAATAGCGGTGTGACACAAATCTACGATACAGTTCCATACGGGCTAAAAAAAAATATTTTTAAAACTGGAATGTCACACGTTCCGAAATGCCTTGCATTAACGAATTACAATGTAAAAACTAAGCATCATAAAATTCCTAAGGTGCGTCTGAAATTCAGTTGTTTTGGTTGAGAGCCTCTAAAAAATCCTAAAAATCGTAAAACGATCTTAATGTGTTTGAAGATTTAAGATACCACCAGTTAAAATGCGTCCTAATTACAGACTCGTTTCATTTAAAATGCCGTTAAATGTAAGATGCATCTTATCTTTCACTGAAAGGGTTTAACAGCTAAACTTCTTAAATATTTATATCACTTCTACTTGCTGAAACCAGCCAGTTTTTGACGGTGCAATAAATATATGCATGTGTTTACTAAAATTATTGTAGTTTACGTCAGAACAAGCTGGAAATTTCGCATTTTTTGCACACCTTGCAAACAAATTCCTTCAACCTGCAACACATTCAAACTAATAAAAAAATTAAAATACAAAAATATTAAAAGAATTGATTTTTTCCAACTATAGGTCAGTTTTGACCAACTTCATATGCAGTGACCTATATTTTTTTTTCAAAAATACAATTAGTGATGTCTTATGAACACTCTGACCAAAAATCACAGAAAAATAACTACAATTAAGTCTAGAAATAATTAAAATCTGAACAAGCAGTCTGCATTAAAGACCATCCTTGTGAGGATACACAATACTATTGTATTGTGTATTGTGTATCCTCACAAGGATGGTCTTTAATACAGACTGCTTGCTTCGTTTACCCTTTACCTTGTGATATCTTTATTTAATTAAAATCTGTATGACCATCAGATGCTTTGACTTCACTGCTGTGCTGTGCACACTGTGAGCACTTACCTTTGATGCACACAAGTTTTGGACAAGCTGAAATTTAGCTGACATTCGTCTGGTTTTATTTGTAGCCTATCTATTGAGTGCTTAAGCAGAATTTGGATTTATTGAACATGCAGCTTAGGTTGAATTTAGGCCTAGTATTAGTTTGCAACATTTGTTCACCCTGATAATTGTCTTTTTCGGCTGACAAGCAGAATGCTGCCTTATAAACTAAAGTCTCATAGCATCAACGAAGACAATGACGACCCCCGAAAAGGGAACCCTACAATGAAAACGGTCGAGTGTGTCATTTCTTTCGCTGGAAGCTGAAACTAGTACGTTGTTGCCTTGAAAAGAGGTTGAAATAGGCACATTGCTGCCTCGACTAACAATTTGTTGTGCACGGTCATCGCAAAGGCATCCTTAAATAACTTCATGCAAGAAAGGGAGAGTATTACAGGGAAAAAACTGCCCGTCGCACTGTTCGTTTAGGCGACACTGAGCAAAAACTGGGAAACAACCACAGGCGAAACAAAACACTGGGCGAAGCCGGGTACAACTGCTAGTTTAGGTTATAGAACTTGCGTTTGAAATTTAATTACTCAGGTAAATAAACACTAGGAATAAATAAAATTTTGTGAAGCATTTTTTTTGGGCCCAGGCCTCTTCCACACCACAAAAGTACAATTTGTAGGATAAACAAATGTTACAAAATAGCTCTAGTCCTACATCCAAGTAAAATTTGAGAAGCATTTTCTTTATTTTCTTTAGGCCTATTCCTATTTCACGCACCACAAAATCAATTTTTAGGTAAACTTGGGTAAAATTAGGATAATACTATGCCTGAAATTATTTGAGAAGCATGTTCAATAAACCTACATTTTGCTTAGTCAGCTCAAAAACAATACTTAGGGTAAACAAATGTTGCAAAACAATACTAGACCCTAAGAATTGTTTTTTCTTTAGTTTTTTTTTTGTTAGTGAAGAAATAAACCACAAGAAAAAAAAAGGCTTATTACATTTTGTCTATTCCAAGTACTTTTTTTCTACATTTATAAAAGAATTGGGTTGTGTGGGACACGGTTAGGCCTAAAAAAAACGCTTCTCAGCTCAAGGACATAAAGAATATGCTTCTAAAATTTTATTTAGTCCTAAAAGCTGTTGTGTGGGAATAAGGCTAAGCCTAAAAATAAATGCAATAGATTTTTATTTAAGCCTTGTAGGCATTGTAGGCCTTTTATTGTGTAGTGTTACTTTCCGTAATTATGTTGTGTATCCCACCACTGGTATTTTTGTGGTGTGGAATAGGCTAGGCCTAGGGGTGGTGGGGGGATATGCGTACTAATGTGAATAAATACGTATCAAGAAAATAAATAATATGCGTCTCAATTTTATGTAGTCCTGGTGCGTCTCAATTTTATGTGGTCCTGGTGCGATTTTGTAACATTTATCTTGAAAATTGGTTTTTTTTTTTATATAAAGAAGAAATCACAAGGTAATGGGTAAATGAAGCAAGCAGTCTGCATTAAACACTGGCCTTGTGAAGTGATTGTGTATCATTTGTTTTTTTTATGTGTGGAATAGGGCTAGGCCTAAAAAAAATGGTTCTGAAATATTTATTTAGGCCTAGTGCTCCCTGTGCCCACGGGTCGGCTCGCAAGCATTTATTTAGTGTGAAATCAAACCGCGCCCGGAACTCGGCATGAGGGCTGGCCCGTGGCGAATTATGACGTGTAAAAATAGTATTAGCATCTAGGAAATGAATGCGCCTATCCATCGTATCAGGCTGCTAATTTCGAGGCTATGGGGCCTCAAAATTAACAACCTATTGTCATTTAGTTTAAAGTTGTCCGCTTTTAGCTGCAATAGGGACTTTTTTTTTAGCTGAACAACGAAAGCCGAAAAGTCAAAATCTGTAGGCCGCCGACAATGCTACATTCCATGCGACAAGAAGCAGTTTGCAAGGTAGCAATGATAAGAGTCGTGCACCACAATTGTAGTAAAATTTAAAGCGATTACACAACAATGACTTGCTCCATACAATCAAGTGTTTACTCCACTTTTTGCTTCAGCTCCACCTTTAGCTCAGAAACTTTGCCTTATTAGTAAGGAGATACCCTTTCTGTAAGATTTGACCTCAACCTCCCATGTTAAATCCGAAATTTTGAATATTAATATCTCCACCATCTGCGAATAATTTTCGATTAAATTTGGTATATAAGCTTTGTTGAACTTGGTCCAAAATTGATTAAAATCCGTCAAAGCAATTCGGAGGTCTGGGCCTGAGCTGCAGCCATGAAATTCGTTTTTGGCTTGTTCTTGTTGATAACATGACACGAATCTACAAATCAAACTATTTCTGAACGTGGAACATGGGGACATCACCATGCTAAATCGTGAAGGGTGCCACTAGTGACAAAGAATACAAAAGCTATGTCGTGGTACACTATTATGACACACAATAAACTGCATGAAAAATCTACTTCAAAAAAACAATATTGGACATTCGAATTTTGTACACTTCAAATGTTGTACCGAATTCTGCATACGGATTAATCGTTCCTGGCAGATGCCATTGTTTGTGCAAACATACGGTAAAATTGTGTTGACGCACAAACTCAAAGTCAAAAATAATCAACGGTATTTTGCAAATTTTCCATAGGCAAATACAGACGGACAAAATGCTTATCGAAAATTCTCAAACTACTGTTGAGTATTTTTGAGTTTGAGCGTCAACGTGGTTGCATTTTTCTTTGTGCAAACACCTTTCCCTTGTGAAAATCGCGCAACGACATTGTTGGAGCACGTTTCTAAGCTATAGCTTGGCTATAGTTTGAATGAGACAACTTGCTCGCGTAACAATGCTAAATCGTAACAATAGAGTTTTCATCCAGGAAAAAGCACTGCATCAATCCTTGTGTGGAAAGAAGTATTCAAAATTCAATGTTGAATACTGAACCTATTCGTTATTTACTGCAGTATGTGAAGCACTATACAACTTACATAATTTATTTGGAGAGCTTACTGTGGACAAATGGATATTTTGATGGATCGACGGTTTATAGCCCCCCCCCCCCCCCATATTGCATGCGTGGTCGATTCATTTGCAACAAAATGACGTCACACTGTCTTTCAAATCATTGCATTATGGAACATGGTCGTCTTCCTAGTTACTGAAACAGGTATGATTATTGCACAGTTGACAGCATAGCCTTACAAAAGCAAAACTTCTTGATACTCAATTTTTTTATTCATAATTTTCGACTCAATGATACAGTTCATGAAAAAAAACTCAGAGTATTGGGCTGTTTTGAAGCTCTTTTGCCTGTGCCGTCAACTGTTAGTTTAGACTGTTGCCTGGTTTAACACATAAAATCTCATATGAGATACCCTTTGACATCACAAGGAGTAGGCATACATTTATTATTTTTTGAACATGTAAGAATAAAATTCAGAGTGGCACAACGTTCTGCATTTTTTTTTTCATGAAAAAGCAGGGGAAATACATCACAATAAAGTGGTGGCAACCACTGAACCGCAAGTAACAAGTGAACCGAACAGACAGTAGCATAATCGAAAATTCAAACTAAAAGACTTATGATTATTCGTGCAGTGATGAAAGCGATCTAAAGTCTTTCAATTTTAATGTTAGATGATGACACTTTCTGGTACAGTGGACTTAACTCCTTGTGGTTCAATGGTTGCTCTTTACATTCTACGTCTTAGTTTGGCTTGAAGTAGCTTTTGCCCGAATATACTTTTATTACTGCAGGGTAGTCCTTCCACTCAAAACGTGGCCTTTTTATTGCAGGATTGTTATATGTAGCACTTACTGGCTTACGAATATTTACTTTTAATGAACAATGTGCACACGGGACCTTAAAAAAAAGAGGTTTAGGGCCGTTTATTTGTCCTTTTTAGGGCTTTTAAACTTGTGTGACGTGCCAGTTGTTGAGCCGTAACCATGAAGGAGCAGGGATGATTTTTAAGACCATTTGCAACGTGAGCTTTGTGATAGTTCTCCGGGCATATCCGGGCTAAAATTTGTTTCTTGTTTGGAAAACGAGCCTACGAGTTGTGGAAATGCACAAATGTTATGACTTGACTTTAAGTTGTGTATTTTTCTTCTAGTAAACCCTGAATGTCAGGAAGTTTCAATACCTGGTGAAACGTGTCGTATGTGCACTGAAGATACCCATTGTTTTGCCAAAGAAGATATTTGCTGCAATGATGAAAGTTCTCTTCAAACCTGCTGCCTACGTAAGTAGCATGTAAACGACTGAGTTTGTTTCGTTGAATCGCAACATATTTTTGAAATCTGAAACTCACAATATGCAATGCGCTGATGCTGACAGCTTACATTGCTTCTGTACAGTTTGTGTGCAAGTGTTAGTAAACATTCTTGAGACGGTTTGTGTACTACCTGTGTACTGCCAAGGCATATTCATATACTGAGAAGGCTAAGGTGGTACTCAGTGATGTTACCGTCAGTGCATGGAGTTTTCAGAATGTACGTGCCTTTCCAGAATTAAAAAAAAAACTAGGAGGCCAACCTCTCCCCATACACTTTTGATGTAACTGATCCGTTCTTTTCCAGACGCAAGAGTACACAATAGAGGATCCTTTCTTGAAGTCTGCTGTGTATTTACAGATTAGTGTCACGATTTGATTCAGCATACTCTTGACGAAGAGACCAAACCTCTAACAACTCGGCTGTGCTTACCTCTCTTACCTCAGTTACCCAACCTACCATCATGAGTATTGCTTTTATATCTGAACCAAGATATTTTATCTCTTTGGGTTTGCGTACGTTCTGGCATAAATGAGATTAATAGCTTTATTATTTTTGTCACTATTTCAAAAGTATTTTTCCAAAGAATGTTCGATGTTAGTTCTAGGCTTTTCGCGTACTTTGTGGTGCCTTCCTTTTAATTACCATTATAAATTTAATGCACTGTGGCAATGTGAATAAATTTCAAATTTCTTGGGGCAGTCATGGCAACCTAGTTAGTACAGATCTGTTTGGTGGTTTAAAGTTAAGCAACAAATTGCTAGTTGGATGGTGGCATTTAGTTTTGCGATCGGGTAGAGTGAGAAATTATCCAACATTGCTTAAATTGATCCATAATTTCCGAATTGCTTTCAGATCAAAACTACGTCTTGGGGGTTCACCTCCAAGTGATACGTTTTCTACCATGCCCTGTTAGTGCACTGTCTGCAATAATCTTTCTATAATCTCAGAACTTCGACTTTAACTCATTTTGGTGATACAAGCTGCAACAAGACTAATGAATTAATTGCGTAGAAAATCGGCGAAAACAATATGTATTTCTTCAGTACCGCTGAAATTAATCACTCTCAAACGTTGTATTAACTTAACTCAATCACTCAGTGTTATCAAAACTTTTTTGTACACAGTTGACCTATCCGACCTTTTGTCTAGAAGCAGAAAATAGGTCTTCCAACTTCTGCCGCCTAGCTCATATTATTTTTTGTATTGCCGAAGAAAATATCCATTACCTGCCAATTTAGCATTCTTGTTCTCGAATACATTTTCTTACTTAGAGACTTGATTTGCCTAAATCCAGCCAGCTCGCCAACCTCAGACTGTGCATGCGTGCTCTTGTCCTATATAACGGCTAAAGGACGAAAGTGTCTTTTGTTTTCTAATTGTCGTCACGTTTGGACGTCTTCACTTTTTTCCACAAGTGAAAGCCTTTCGTTTTCCCCCACCTGTTATGGTGAAAGCAAAGCCTGCACCGAAGCCTCCGCTGCCTAGAAAGACCTCTCCGCACGCGGTTACTTCAGCTGTTCACTCTGATATTGCTGTCACCCCTCAGTCTCCTCAACCTGGACCAACAGGGATTGTAACTCAGCTCCACCTATCGCACCTGCAATAACGTCTAATCAACCATTTAACTAAGGATGAAATAAACTCTTTCATAGAGCTAAAGGAAACGAAGAGCGTGTCGGCCACAAATCTCCTATCCTCCCTTCACCTGACAATTCTTCTTACGTTCACAAATGGATGGATGACACCACTTGGACCGAGCCTGCTCCAAAGCGTAGCCATTCTCCTGCCTTTGTTCCCGGCAGGAAACGAAGCGGATTCCCCAACTGACAAAAGCCGCTCTTGGTCTTCGAATCGTCGTTGCCGATTGCGCCGTCCTTTCGCTCCTCCTTGTGAAGGCAACTTTAACAAAAGGGTCGAACGGCCTAATGGGAAGCACACACATTGCAAAAGAGACACCCTTCCTGAGGGTGACCTCAACAGCGAAAATGACAGTGAAATGCCACACTCTCTCGATAGAACACACAGTGCCTTCGCCACGAAGCATGCCGCTCCTATGAATGGGAATCAGCAAAGGCTATTGGTGAAAGCCACGAGCATAGGCGAGACTAAATCCGCCACACACAGCGTGATATCGCTAGGCATTCTTCGAATTCATTGGATGATTTTATCACGAATTCTTCTTTTCAAGGATCTGATTTTGAAGGTGAGTCGAGACGCAAACATTTTGACGACGGTTTATCTCTTCACGATGCCGAAGATCCCACTGGCATTCCCTTAACGGTCAAGATATATGACAAGATTTAGATTAGGGGTTTGAATAACATCTCTGTAACGTGTGGTGCAGTGGCAACCCGGACCACTGCACTGTGACTGAGGTTGGCGCTAATGACCAAGCTGTCGACGCGCTTTTAAGCCTCATTCCCCCCCCCCTTAACGGAATTGTTCAAGACAATGAAGATATTGTACCTGACTGTGTTTTGTATAAGCCGACTGGTGACGCACAACCTCTAAAGAACAGAGGGTTAACGACTAGCTTTGGTTTCGGAATACGTGACTGGAATACAAGAAAACTATCAGTATTGGGACAATCAATGACACTCCTAACAACTCTCTTTCAAAATGAAGGCCTTCTTCGTGGTAACGGTGAGCCCCTTGAACTGGACAAAGACCCTCCCCCGCCTTGGCCCATCAGAAAGACCTGGTTCTTCAAGCCGGTTGGCAATTGTTCAGCAAACCACAAATATTTCGAAATGTATTTTAAATCTGAGTTCCTGACCGTTGAGGCTAAAATTGAACTTCGGAACTGGTCTGCGAGAATATCTTATGCCTTGGTCTTCGTGCTGCTTCACAAGCTAATGTCCTAAACACCGCTACTAATGCACTCTGCGGGAAGCTTTCTTCTGAAACTGATCCCACTAAAGCAAAACACGTTGTTTTCTTAATAAACGAAGTAATCAAGAAAGCATATGTCTCCACACCTATTCCATGAACTGGCTAATTAAAGCGCTTTTCAAACTCGATTCTCCTGCTTCGTCATGTAGCCCTTAAGTTTGCTTCTAACCTGAGTGACTCCACGAAATATGAGTAACGCAATCAACCCATTTATGAAGCCTACACACTTTTTACGGAATTGATCCGAAATTGGTTGTCGCTCGTAAACCTAAAGAGGCCAAGCCTCATCAACAAAAGCCTACCAACGGGCAATCTTCCAACAAACCTTTCAACAGGTCAGGCTACAAAGACAACTAGGACAAGCCGCATAACCAATATTACTAAGATGAATCGAATTACTCCCACCGCAACAACTACGGCAACCGGCCTTTCAAAGAAAATTTTCGAATTGTGGACGAGGTGGAGATAATAGCTGTAGTTCAACGCCTGACCAACACAATCGTTACCCCGCTCACGATCCGAAAGGAAAACAAAGAAATAATCAATGACATCAGTTTCCGTCATTCCTGTATTAATATTGCTTAATATATCCAGTTTACGATAATTCACTAGAATATCTGTATCGGCCCGATATCGGGACTCGGCATATTATCTCTACGATAAGCCACTCTCCTTTTACTTTATTGGCCAGTTAACTAAGTTATTTAATCATTTCAACTGTTTTATTAATTATCAAACTCTTTAATTTATTCTTTGAACTTGTTAACGTAAACATTAACATCGTCAGGACATTCGAGCTTTCCCTTTACACCATGAGCTTCCTGGTCTAAGCCCATTGATCGGGTATAAAAGAAGCCCCCCCCCCCCTAGCCCGTTTATTCTGTCGTGAATCATCAAGCCAACCTCAAAATCTGCCTGCGGCAATGCCGGATTGAGCCCAGACGTTTTGCTTCAGTAACACCTACTAAAAGTTAAGTACTGCCCCAATGTTTGATCTTGGACTTATAGCCTAGTTGATTGTTGGACTTAGTCAATTGATGTGATTTTGTTTAACTCTCCTTTGGTAAGGAATTAGCCTTAGACTCGGAGGTGAGCTCAGAAACTAAAGGAGGGAATTAAACTAAATAAATAATTCGAAATACATCCTTTTGACTTTAAATTAAAGTCACCCGGCCTTGAGTGAATTACTTGTGCATGCCTGGTCTTGTGTGCTCAGCCTAGATTTATAGCTGTTTATAGGTAATTAGCGATTGTGCAAAAATAGTTGTCTCGTACAGGGAAACTGCCTCCGTAGAGTCAGCCAACCCAACTTGGGACTTTAATGACGAAGTTTACACCTGTAGTGTGTGGATACAGGCACTATTAAGTAGTTTTGGTGCTCCTTGCACCTATCCTTTTTGTCTATAACATTGTGATGTACTAAATAGTCACCAGTCCTACGGTGCATCTTGAACTAGTTAATAAATAGGTTTGACAGCAGCACTCTGTGGGAGCTGCTACATTGAACCCATAACTAGGTTTAGTGTACATTTACTCGGCCGACACTACAATAGGCAAACGAGATGGGATTTAGGACTCAAATTTAAAAAATGAAAATTTAAGAAAGTTAAAGCTAGGTCCGTTGCCAAGCTTCAAGCTGCACCGTGTATGGTATGAGCGTGGCTAAGGCAACTGTACAATTACATTAACTTAAAGCTTAATACTAAACAAAATGAATTAAGTGAATTTTCACTTACCAACCCAAACTAGTGTGCCGATAAGAAGAGCTGCAGCAAGTTAGTGAGCTGGCGTCTATAGCTGTGGATGCTTCAGTTCCTTGCTGCGGCAGTCATCAAATTTCTAAGAAACTGGGCTGCAGACTAGGTTTCAATCATAGTTGGTGAACTTCAAATTCAAGTAAGACAGTTTTGGTTTGTTCGACGTGATGAACACTGGTTTCTTCAACTGGTTTTCTTAGCACTGGCATGAGGTCGGTGCAAAGTTAATGAGGAAAGTAATCACATTTCGTCCCGACTGCTTTTGAGTCCGATCACACGACGGCTTACACATTTACTTAGTTTACTTAGCTCCCAATGACTTTTCCGTTGAGGTCCATGCTGGGAGTGATCGATCCCCTCGTGACAAAGAAGGCAATTTAGTCGGGGGTAACACACTCATACGTCATTTTATTCATCACAAGTGAGAAAGAAATGCATCTTGTTGTTCCCGTGAGGTTCTAATACAGTTCCTTGTGGTTTAATATGCACCTCAGGCTATAACTCAAAATCAGGATCAGTCACACGACACGACATTCAAATAGTGTCAGCGCATTATTCTTAAACGGCAAGGAACATTTTTTCTAATAAAGTTTCCAAAAAATGGTTGCATTCAATGGGACACAAAAGACATTTCCACTTACAGTTTGACAGTTATTACTTACATGGTAATCAATGGTAATCACAGACCTTGGCGTAATTAAATTCTCCTCGCTTCAAGCATGATGGGGGAAAATGTCAACATGATTCTTCAACCATCATTTACAAACAAATTAAAACAGTATCAGAGCTTCGCGGTTGACCAGACCACCCAAACGATGGTCAAAATGTATAACGCCTCGACAAAACAGTTGTCATGGCAAGAATTAGGCAACGAACAAAAGAAAAAGCAAATCAATTGTCAAACAGTTACTAGTTAAAACAAAGAAACATTAGCAACACACTAGTGATAAACCAGTTGAGTTACAACATTATAAAACATGTAAGTAAATGTTGAGCTCGAGCACAAAGTAATGCGACCCACAGGGAAGCCCTAAATCAAAGTCAAGATAACAATATTGGGGGGATAAAGATAAACGTTTTCTCCACAGGAGATAAAACGACTTGTGTGGTAACCGGACAAGCTCAAACTCGTCACAGAGTAGAAACGTCATTTGACATAACAGGGAATTAATTTCCTGCAATGTAAGTTAGAGTTAGTTGCTTTCATTTTCAATGCATACCATCGCATCAGAAAGCCTGTTAGGGAATTGGTACTGCTAGTGTGTTTAAGTTTAGGTGTAAATGTAACTTTAGGGTTAATCAGCCATGAGTAACGTTACTTTGATAACACGTTTTGAAGTGCTTAAATGCAGTTAACTTTAACGTTAAAAAGTTGTGCGTAACGTTAAAAACGGTTTAAAGGTTTAAAAGGACCAATAAGTTAAAACCTGTTAAAGGTGTGAAGAAAATTGTTGAGTTGAAAACAATTTAAACGTTTAAAATTGCTTGTGTAAAAAGCTAAGTTTGTGGGCTAAAGTTTAAAGCCAAAGTTGAATATTTTGAAGTTATATTTCAGCCTTCTGGTTGGAGTACAGAGTACTGCTATTATGTATACATTTTTAAAGAACATATTGAACCAGTAAAATGTTGGCCTTCAAGTGGTAGTGTACTAGTTTATATAACATTTAACATAGTAGCGCATGCTTAACGAATTTATAGCACTGGGATTAGTCAACTAGTCGAAGTGTAATGCATCCATTGTTTTAAACCTTGTTATTTACGCCTTATAAAAAATAACGGGGTAACAACGCATATTTTAGAGCAAGTCAAATTAAAGATTTGAGTGTGTTTCAATCTGTGTGAGTACCAGGCATTGCTGCTGGTGGAAACCGGTTTGGTTAAAAAATAAAGTTGAAATAGACTATTTATTAATTATTGTTGGTGATGATAATTAAGAGTGACCTAGCCGGTCACGCATAGTCTGCGTTTGCTTCCTATGCAGTGCAGAACAAATTGCAGTATTTTAATATGTAAGAGAAACAACAGCCAATAACTTATGTAAAAATAAAATTCTTTAAATTTTAAAGGCTTAGTTTAATTAAAGTGAGGAGAAGCCGTTTGAATGTCGATTTGGTAATCTTAGTTTAATTTAACTAATTTTGAATCGACCTCCTTCGTGTTGCTTGGTGCAACGAATGCCTATTCAACTTTTCGAATTTAAAGAATGACTAAAGACGTAATCCTTGCACACTTCACTTTTTGTAAAAAGTTTGAGTAATAATTATAACATTGGCAGTCGTTATTCCAAGTATTGTGATAAAGCCTCCCGCCATTCCACCAAGCATTCCAAGTTGAAAGCTCGAGGAATTCAATTCAGGTATTGAGAATTGCCTATTTACTTTAAGCGGGCCGAGTTGCATTTCTCCACTTTCGACGTTCCAGACGACAATGTTGTTGTTAACGAGCAAAAGTGCAAAAACATACGGGTTGCTCTGCAACTTGTGTGCACTGGATGCTCCAGCAACAAAGACGTGGTTGAAATTGACACCTTGTTGACAGGTATCCTTTGCCCAAAACCGAATTATCTGTGCGCAAAAATTCAATTTCAAAGAAGGAAGCAGGCTGCAAAGGAGTCAAATTCGGATTATATTACCTAGTTAAAGATGTTCACCCTCTACTGTACTTATGGTTCGAATGTTGCAACAACACTGGAAACAACGCTAAGAGACCGGTTTATTGCCAGTATATGTAATGCCGATTCCTTGAAGGTCCTTCTAGCATTGGATCCAGCTACTTTTACATTTGACTCTGCTTGTAAGTTTGCTCTCGCTCAAGAATTAGCTGAGTGAAATGTCAATCATTTTCACAATAAAAAAATCATAAATATTCTGGCAGAAAAGCATTTAGTTCAGAAGAATCGTCAAATTGTGATTCGGACGGTACTGAATGTTGTTTTATGGATGTATATTCTGAGGCTAACGAACTGACTCTCTACATGCCGTGGTGATCATGAAAAAAATTTTTTTCCAAACGATGAGGAACTACCTGCACTTTTCCCATACACCATCTTTCAGTACCACCACATATTTGAAGATGCTTTGTCCTGCGAGTCCTTTAAAAAGAGGCTTATGAATTCTAGAATCGCTATTTCATGCGGGGATCGTGGATGACTGGTGTTTTTGTGTTATGCATTTTTGTTGTTTCTCTTTTTTCCTTGTTCCTCTTGTAAAAGCTGCCCTGGCGCTCCGGTGCGGCAGTAAATAAATAAATAAATTAATTTTTTTACCTTGATTGTTTTCCTGACACCGTTAACACTGTAAATCGGAATATGCCTGGTATTGAAAACCAAAATATTGGTGTTATTGATAAAAATGAATCAGCAATTTAACCGTGATGTTGATGCTATGCCCAAGAAGCCTAAAAAAACGTTAGTGGGGAGGCCCGCAGCAGCAATGTGGTTTCAAATCAATATTTTGTTTTGTGGCCCGTTCTACGGATAAACCCGAAGAGTTCTTTCATGTAGTAAATGAGACCCACTAATGGGAGGCCGTTATTCATATCCTACGGGATTTGTTTGCTACGTATGGTTACTGTGAAGTGTTGATTAGTGACGGCGGTCCTCAATTAATAAGTGCAGAATTCGAGATTTACTTGAAGGAATGTGGCATACGTCATGTGACATCAGTGCCTAACATGACAGTACGAAACTGTGCTGTGGCAAACTTTACGAAGGTCACTAAAAAAAGAATATGCTAGTCGCACAAGAAAATCATTCACATCGGACTAAAAGCATGAAATTTGGTACACAAGTCACTCTTAGTTGTACACTTCGAACAGAATATATAACCCACACGAACCCCCTGTGCCCCTCCCTCAGGATTGGCCAACAAAGTCTTGCAGACCGAGTTAAAAGGATGAAATTGGGTATACAAGTTACTCTTAGCAGTACAAATGGAACTAGCTATGCATCCCCCCTCCAGATAACCTCATTTAAGTCCCCCAGCACCCCTCAGCGCCCACTTGTGCATCCTACCTCAGGCTTCACCAATAAATTCTTGCAAATCGAACTAAAAGCATGATATTTGGTGCACACGTAACTGTTAGCAGTACTAATCGAACTAGCTATAGAGCATCCTCCAAATACTCCCCCAAAGCCCCCCGGTGCCTCCCTGTGTCCCCACCCCCAGGTTTCACCAACAAATTCTTGTAGATCTAGCTAAAATCGGGAAATCACGGGAAAATTTCGAGGAGGCTCTACAGCTATTTCGATTTGTACTGCTAAGAGTGACTTGTGTGCCAAATTATATGCTTTTAGCTTGATGCGCATAATAAGCCAAAATTATGGCCTTTAACAGCAGTGCTAAACATGTTTTTGAAACGAGACACAGTCTAGATTTGATCCACGGATCACAGGTTTATGTCAAAAATCATGTATCATACCATACACCGTGTAAATCAAATAGCATCGTGGTAAATGAAGACAGAACCACGAATTTATCAAATAAATATCCAGTTTTAATTAATTGGCATGAGGTGCTCAAAACAGAAGATGTGTAAATTGATCTGTTGTTGACAGCCAACATTTTTATTGTGAGTACGTTCATTTAGTTGTTTTCTATGCGGTTTTGTAAATAGTTTGTCAAGTGTGATGTATCTCATATATCGTCTCGAGGAAGAGAAATGTCAACTCGAAAATTTAGGAGTAATGTAAGGACTTAATTTGTGGCTTAATTGGTCTTTATAACTGAAACATACATATTTGCATAAATATCATACATTTATTAAATGCATGAACCGAATAATTCGGGTAGATCAAATTGGCTCCAGATAAGTGAATATAATTAGGCGTCCCTTTTCAAAGATGACCGAGAAGTGGCAAGATCATTTGTAACCTGAACAAGTGTAATGATACTTATTGTTAGAGTTTAAAGGATGGCATTACCAGTTGAAAATATTTACATTTCGTAGAACCTTAATTACTTTCTAGATGTAGATTTAATTATGATAAGAGCGACGCTCATGATCTATCACTTCGAAGAATAACAATAAATCACTCCTACACGGGACAGTTAATTATATCGGCAGATAACCTCTAATCGATCGAATCCGATGTAGGTCTCCACACGATGATCGTGCACCTTTTATTTCGTAAGTACCACGTAGTACCCAGGTTCATTTAAATTCATAGGTATCACTAAATACTCAAGTACCACCCAATAATTCGGTGCATACAAGTCAAAATGTGTCAATAAACCAAAATATGCCTCTAAACCAAAATACGCCACCAAATCAAAGCATGCCATTAAATTTAAAGCATGCCATAACATAATTTTGTGCCACCAATTCTGCCACCAAATGTGCCTAACTTGCAAATGCAAACAAACGATCAAATTTCGCTCAACATCCAATTGCCAATAAATTCGCAAATACCAAATCAATCTCATGTACCCATTATTCCAAACGTAGTAAGAAACTCTCAGATTCCACCTGGAAATCAAACACCGCTAACTTTAACCCCAATTCACAATAGTGGACAACAATTTAGTGTGATGGAGGAAACTCATCTTCAGAGAATTTTAGACCACTCATTGGCAGTCTGTTTACGGTCAACCAATGATAACGTTAAAGCAGTGGATGATAATCACTTAGAAGTATTAAAAACCATCACAGAATCTAATCAAAGCTGGGATTTGCATGGTAAATCTAGGCTTTGGGAAGAATTGCGTTCAGCCAAGAAAGCTATTTTACCATTTTCAGGGGATGACTCATTAGATATTTTTGCTTTCGCATTAATGGTCGAAAATTTGCGCACATTAGATCCTTCATTAGAAGATTCGGAACTAATTTCTGTTGCATTTAGCAAGTGCACAGGACAAGTAGCAATTTATTTGGCCATGAATCCGCATATTGCTACTTCTCGAAATTGGGAAATTTTTAAGGAAACTTTAGTCGATAGGTTTGGTTGCGGAGGTGACATCATCACCCCACATTTATTTCACGCAACGTGGCTTAAGAAAGGAGAAACTATCGAAGCTTTTGCTGCCAGCAGGAGAAAATGGCGTCATATCTTTGGAGAGTTAAACCAATAGATTCAGCATCCCAGCGGGAATTTAAACAATTAACGAAATATGACGGAATGCGTTCGGTATTCCTTCATGCTATGTCACGGGAAATTAAGTGCATGTAACATCACAAATGCATACCACGTTTAAGGACATGTATAATGCAGCTATTTACAAACGAGCAGTTTTAGCAGGACATCAAGGGGACAACAATGAGCTTAGCTCTACTCAGTCAGCAGAAGCTGCAGCAAATAAACAACCGTCCAATACCGAAGTAAACAATCTTGCTCTTGGTTCAATATTAAACAAAATGAATTCATTAGAAAAAGGCTTAAATGAATTAAGAAATGTTAAAAGCACACCTAATGAGGCTAAAATCAGCACCCTAAATACGAGAAACCCACATATCAAGGTCTGTCACCGTTGTTTAGGCCGCAGACATTTAAAAAAAATTGTCGCTCTAAGGATGAGGATGATAATTTACAACGTTTCCGACAACATAATGAGAAGCATAATTCAGAAAGCGGTTCTTCCAATAATAATTACGGCAGAGGCGAGCGTAGAGGTAGTTAATACAGGGAAAATAATCCTGAAAATGGCGGAGAGTATTTTTCAGGTTTGATAACAGGGAAGCAATTTAATTCAATAAGAAGAGTAACAACCTTTCCTCATATCACCCCAATAACAGTGGTAATAATAATGCTGGCGAGCAAAATCAGAAACAAAATCAGCAGAAATGGCAAAATAATAATCAAAATCGTGTTTCACAACATGCTACCAGGGTTGATCAAAATGATAACGTCACATAACAAGCTCATAGCCTGAAACAAGGATTCAGGGCTATTCATTATCAATAACAGCAGGACAGTAATATTTCTGCTCTGTATGATTAGTTATGACCAGCCTAAACCTCCTGTTATTCGAAAAAATAATAAGAATAATAAATAAATAAAAATAAGTAAATAAATAAATAAATAAAATTAAATAAATAAATAAAATAGTAACA
Organism: Lithobius niger; assembly: GCA_023313725.1. NCBI lineage: Eukaryota > Metazoa > Arthropoda > Chilopoda > Lithobiomorpha > Lithobiidae > Lithobius > Lithobius niger. Next base: position 105,994 of record JAHWFP010205264.1, on the reverse strand, counting down.
GAAATAAATAGTGCTCACATGTTGCGAGTGAAATGCATTCTTATATTTTCAAACCATGAAGCAGATAATTTAATGCTTAAATTGTATTTCGATGCTGAATGGCATCAACAGAAACTTGCTTTACCTGATTGTGCATTAACTTTATCACGCTTAGCATCATATTTTGGTAAAATTCCTTCAAAATATGTTGCAAGTTCAATAGAAGGCAATAAAAATCTCATAAGTGAATTCACTAATGCTTTGAAAAATTGTTAACGATTAATACGACTTAACTTGTGACTCAGTAATAGTAACACTATTTGAAGATGGTTTGGATGCCACAAATTTTCATTCGGAATTAAATCCAGTCGATAATAATAAGCCAATCATTATTACGTTATTAGGCACTGAATGCACCGTTCAATTTAAACACACAAGTGAAACATTATATAAAGATGGAGTCAAAATGCCTTCAAGTAATTCTATCGGCATCTTGCACACAGTGCAGAAAGATTGGAAAAGTAGAATTCCAACGGTTGTAGGAACGTTCACGCCTACAATTTGTTTAACGTTTTGGGACAGCAAAAATGTTGCCGACCCAAATGCATCACCAGCGAAAGACTCATCATTGGGAGAGCGAGGAAACTTACTTACGAGCATCTCAGCTCAACCGGGCAACAAATGGTACAAGCAGCACCATTTAGCTTCCGAAGTTGACACTAGAAGTGAGTCAGAGCATCAAAACGAAGCATCGCTTGACTCAGAGCGAACAGCGCCTAACACTGATAACGTTCAAGTGAACACATTTTTAGATAAAACTAAGGTTAAATATTCACGTCCACATTTAGTGTTTGACGTTGGAGAAGGCCAGAAACACGTTTATTAACACTGGCTCATCATTTTTGCTAATTACTAACACCGCTGCACAACGCTTGCTTAAAAATTTCAGTGTAATACGTCATTTGCTTACAATGGTTACCCCAGTAAGTTTGGTCAGTATCGGCAGATTAAAACTGTTAAGAAAATAGTAACTACTATTGAAAATATGAATTTTCTAGAAACCAGGAATTTGTTATTGTACCTGATGATTTGTTTGGTAATATTTCAGTGCTATTAGGTTACGAATTTCGGTCTAATAAATCATACTCAGTAGCAGGTGACTACAGGTGATTTAAAATTTCAAATGTCAGTATCACCTGAATTAGTTCGTCTTGCTTAAAATTAAAATAAGGCAATAATAAATAGAGAAAATTATAAGCCTAGCCATATTACGTAGCCTCTTAACGTAGCTACAGATGAAGAGAGCGATGATAATCCAAAATTTACATGGAATTGTACACCTAAACAAGAGCTTATAGACGTTGCAGTGTCTTTGTTAAGGGTTAATGTAACTCCAGCAAGCTGTGAGTCCAGAATTACGTGAAATTTACATTTTTCAATTTTTGAAATACAGACAGGAGTATTCGAATCTGAAAATGGCAAATTTAACTTAACTTTAACTTTATTTTAGCAGTCGGATCGCCCTTATGGCATTGCATGACTGGCAGTTGCCATAACAATAAATCACCTCTGACAAGAAAAAAAACATGCAAAAGTAACCATGCAAGGGGAAAAAACATACATACAGTTAAATATTAATGAAACATTACAGAGAGCATTAATATATGCAGTGAGAATTACTATTACTGCGTGAATTATTATATACAGTAATAATTATATTTACTGTAGGCATGCTTCGTCACATAACCAGAGCGATTAAATTTTGAAATCCATCAAGTTAAAAAGTAGCAATATTTAACAAGCAAGCAATATATACGAGTTTTAACAGGTTATATCAACTGAGAAAAAAGAAAGAAGAAAACAAAAGAAAAAATATCTAACGCTTCAAAAGCAAAGCAAGAAGGCATTAACAAAAATATGTGTACACAGGCATAAACAAAGAAGTCAAAGGTGACTATGCAGATATTAACTAATACTTTGCGTACGTTTTCTGCACGTTTTGTTCACATTCTTGTTAACATGACTCCTACAGGCGTTATCCTGGTAATATGTAGTAATTTTAATGAATTTATGGTAGAACTAAAAGCGGGTACGATTTTAGATTTTAGACACGTACGCAGCCGCTGCGAGACTACGAGGACGAAGACGCTCCCGTTGACACGGTAGGAACAGGATTACCCACCGCAGATCCCATCGAGATATCTCAACAGCAATCCAAACAGAGCAGAAGCTCACCGGAAGAGCCAGCTAAGGTGCTAGCTGATGCTTCCAAGTCCAAATCAATCGGTACCTTCCTAAACGACCAAACAGAGCGAACCAAACACACCACTGTTGCTGACAACTTGGCTCATTCCCTGCGAAGATCTGTGAGGATGCGGCTTGATTGATGTCAACATCGTCAGCGATGAGTCAGTTTCCGGCAAAACTGTTAGCTCGCGCGTGCTCAAACCTCCACCCAAGCAAACCACCTGCATGAGATGGTTCGCAATTTGGCATTGCTCTCGCCTGGTCCCATCTATTAGCCAATCCTGGTCAAATCCATTACCCAGGCCTGGTTGCGATGAAGGTATGACGTATCGAATACTCTGCTGAGCTTGTTGAGCTGTGTTGTAGTTTAGGAAAGTACTGAATGGCTGACGCAACATCATTGCTCACGCGCGACATCAAGTTTGGAGCCAAACTGTCTCTAACAGTGGTGCGTTCTGTTCGCTCTGTTCGGTGGTTTAGGAAGGTACTGAAGAGCCCGATGCGGAATGAAATGTTGTGAAACATAAATGTCGGGGATACGTGACGTAGGTGTTGTTTGTCGCGGGTCTTACCGACGTATATTGCACATGGGGGTAGAGCGTAAGATCCACGGATGGTGATAACGTAGAAAAGCTTTTTGACCCCCACGAGCCCAAGCATCATATAGGCGTCGAGGTCCGTAGATCCGTGGTAAGGCAACGGTAAATGAGAAAAAAACTTGTACCATTTATTGGTGGTCCAACAGTCCTAATTCATTCCTCTGTTGGTGGTATCATGTTGGTCCCAGCTGATGCAGTACTGTTCCTCGCCTGTCTCCTCGCTTCTACAGATCTACGGACCTCGACGCCTATATGGCAATTGGGCTCGTGGGGTCAAGAAGCTTTTCTACGTTATCACCATCCGTGGATCTTACGCTTTGCCCCCTTGCGCAACGTACGTCGGTAAGACCCGCGACAAACAACACCTACGTCACGTGTCCCCGACATAATGTTAGATGGTATCATGAAAGGACCCTGGGCAGTGAGAGAAGAAACTTTTGGTAGCTCCTTATGAATCCTTATGAATCCTTAAGAATCCTTATGCTTGTCCAGAGATTCGGAAGAATGAGCCATATGACCCGAAGGCGGCAGATGTATGGAGCCTTGGAGTGATTCTGTACGTAATGATGTTTCGTCGCCTACCGTTTGATGACAGAAACCTAAAGGTTTTGGTCGATTCCCAGAAAAATCCCATCTATTTCCCGACCAACCCAGAGGTATCAACAGACTGCAAAAGTAATACCTGCCTCGGCTGAAGACTATTGTTCTTACGAAGTATTGTTTACACAAGCATTGTCTTTACTTAACAGCTCAAATATAACGCCGGCATCGCCGATCAAAAGCACAGTGATGAGCATTAGAGATGCTGTCCCCACGGAACGTAAAAGGGAGCTAATTAAGTGGGAGAGGGGCGAACCGTTGGGTATCAAAAGGGTCGTTTACAAAGTGTAGCTAAAACGCTCCCACAATAAATTCACATTTCCAGATTTAAGTAAGGATGAAACTGAGGAATTCCTAGATATGTTAAGAATGCATCAGAAATCGTTTTTGCCAAAGACCTTGGTTGTTGCCAAAGATACGAAATTTTCGATTGAAAAACGGGTAGTTCTCAACCAGTTCTCCAAGGCGTATAGAGTTCCATTTCACCAACGTAAATTGTTGGATAACTACCTTGATGAGATGCAAAGAGTAGGTATAAAGAAAAACGAAAAAAGGGGGTAAATCAGCATTGGTTATCGCCATGTTTAATGATAAAGAGCATGCCAACTGGTTATAAAGTCATATAAATCTACGAGGCTCGAATTCTGTAATTGTAAATATGAGCGTTCCAATGCCCTTTGTGACTGAGAGCATGGCACATCTCAGTGGCACCAAGTATTTTACTCGTTTAAATTTCAAATTTGGATTTTATCAGCTTAAAACTACTGAATCAGCTGTGCTTAAAACAGCATTTAGCAATATGCTACCTTTATTGTGCCTCCTCCTTACCCCCCAAACTCAAAAGAATGTTATTACAACTAAGAGAATACAAGTTCATATTATGGAACAAATCGGGCCGACTATTAGCGGTTTCCGATGTGTTTATCTCGTATTACCAATTACGATCTGTATCTAGGCGAAATCATAAAACGTCTTAGAGATCAGTCAGCGGAGGATCAAATTGATGCCTCAAGTAAAGGAAACTTCTTTTATAAGAACGATGATGAAATTCTGTATAAAGTTAGGCTAGTAGACCCATCTGAATGTAGTATGCATAATTTAGCACATATGAGTACACCAAATCTCTACGGAACTTTTGCATACTATTTTTCAACACCAGATGTCGTCTTGGAGGTGGAGCCTAACGCTCGTGACTCTTATAGCGAATAAGTTATACCTTTCATTGGACCTACGGATGTGGAAATCTCGGTGCAACTTAACGTTAACGGACGCTGAAATAAAATTACAAAAAAATACATAGTGCAACTGTTGAAGGATCCAACAGACCATTTTATCGGCGATTCAGCCACCAACGTTTACACCTTCCAAAACGACAATGCAGCTATCGGTTCAAAAATGAGCCCAACAAATAAACGCAAATGCGTCGAGCCAAAATCGGCTGCTTATTCACAAAATAAATACCATAAAATAGATTACGAACTTAATAAGCAAATAATGCTTGGTTCTACGCATGGTTATAATACCCGTAGCAGTAAAATTACCCCAAAAATTAGGCTGAGTCGGCAGTTGGAAGAGGCCAATGTTGACGATGAGTAAGTCTTTGCGTATCCAATGGAGAACAAAGGAAGACATGGTGTCACCGTGAAGAGCGCAGCTACTACAGCTCAAGCGCCCTTCACGCGAGGACCCTAGTGAGGAAAATCAAAAATAGCTTTCCGAAACCAACGCATGATTGCTAGCCCAGTCACCTACGCAGTTTCGATTCTCACAGTGCATGACACTAAACAAGTTTACATCGCAATGAATACAAGAAACTAGCTTAAGTCTATTATGTTCCAAGATGTAATGTAAAATAATTTGGAGACAGAAACTCGTAGCTTGTTATAGAAAATACTATTATTGAAAAATAAAAAAACATTAAAAAAATATTGTTACGAAGTGATACTCCAAGATTTGTTTTGAGACCTAACTTGTAGTTTTAAGTTGTAGTTCCCATGAGTTTTCAAAATGGGGGTAAAAGTAAAGTCAAGGTTTTAAACAATCAATAAACATTTATTATCAATTTTCCAAAACAACTACAGCAGCCAAATGGAGCTATAAAACCAAATTAAACACTATAACTATTTGACCATAAATAAACATGACAAGCATAAACTAAAACCAAAAATACATAATAGCGTGTGCTTCATCGGCCAGCAACGACGAACTAACAGGACCCAAACTGAATGGTGGCTAGAGCACAACACCAGGCCATTTTGGAGCTAGACCCTTGCAAGTAATCTGGCAACACACTACTAACATTTCTAGATTAAAGTAATTTTTACCACACTAGTAAACTTAAAAGTAGCGTACGTTACCAGACACCCAAGAATCCATGTCTCCAAAACGCTGTTGGTCAATGCCTACCTAGCCAGCCATTCGCAATGAAACCCAGCAGCTCAACGTTCCTAGCCAAAAGAGACCAACGCTTGCTTCAAAACACCCTTTTCAGCCTTCCACCTAATCCCCACCCAAAATGCAACGCAACAAAAACAATACATCATCTTCTTGCAGGATTGGAGCTTTTGGAGGATGGCAGCACTGCACGAGCGGAAAATCTTCACGTCGTCATAACCGAATTGACTTGTTAGCAATACTGTGGATTTAATGCATGGAAACTAAGTTTCATTGGATCTCTGGAACCAGGGTTTTAAAGGTTTGTGGCCACATGTCCCTCCAAGGACTTAGAAGCACAAATAAAACACAGCAAGAGGTATATTTAGTGTGAAGAAAACTGCTTGAAGGAACTGTCAACTGAGATACTTCCGGATTGTATCCCAGCCTGCCTTACCACCGCACAATCGACCTCAGCACATACTTCCCTCCTTTGAAGAAGCTAACGCCCTCGTTAGTTCCTAGGGCCGACACAGAACACAATCAATTTCTTCATCGACAGTTACCCACTGATCAGGTGGATAGGTAGTCGACGGAATACGATTGCGTGCTGATTTACGCAACACCATGGGAGGCGACAAAAAAGGCGAAGTCTGCACCGTTGGAATGTTTGGTTGTAGACGTGATTCCAGTGTTCCTCTACCCTCGGGAACACGATTTGGCTCTGGAACAGTTGCAGCTCATTGTGGATCGGCAACAACCTGTTGACGTAGCTGTACAGGCTGTAGAGGAATTCTAATGGTAACAGTGTGTGGGCAATCAGGTAAGGATTCATCATCGGAAGACCTGATCTCATCTGGTTTTCTCTCACTTCCAGACTTGTCGGAGTCGGGACTATAATATGACTTCAAGTCCGTTACGTGGGCTGACACCACTTTACCAGTAACGGTGTGTCGAATTTCACAGTCAACTGGATCCAAAACTTTGACAACTTCATATGGACCCTTATAGTAATGTAGCAACTTTGCATCTAAGCCCTTCTTCCTAGCAAGGACCCATAACCACACTTTCTGACCTGGACTGAAGGAAACGCCACGATGAATCGCATTGTACCTCTCCTCCGAAGCTTTTTGACTTTCAGTAACGTTATGACGGGCAATCTGTCTGGCCTCCACCAGGTGTTTTGACAGATAGGCCATTCTTTGCTTGATATCGTAGGGCGTGGTTGGAAGTAACACAGCATCTAGAAGTAGTAACGGTTGCCGACCATACACCAAGTAGAATGGAGTTTTACATACAGATTTTTGGTACGCTGTATTGTATGCGAATACCACATGCGGAAGGAACACATCCCAATCACTATGCTGAGCATTTACGTACATCGATAGCATGTTAGCCAATGTGCCATTAAATCTTTTCGTGAGGCCATTGCATTGTGGATGGTAAGAAGTTGTAACCTGTTTGGTTACTCGCAACAACGTCAACAAATGCCTCACTGTATGCGACATGAATGCCGAACCACGATCACTTAGGAATTCTCTTGGAGGGCCATGTCAAAGAATCAAATTATTCACTAGAAATTCTACGACCACATCTACAAGTGCAAGTATTATGTTCCAAGATGTAATGTAAAATAATTTGGAGCAAAAACTCGTAGCTTGTTCTAGAAAATACTATTATCGAAAAATGAAAAACATAAAAAAAATATGTACAAACAGAAAATACAAAAACACGAAAAAAAATGTAAACAAATATAAATACAACATATAAGGTGTAAATCATTGACTATTTTCAACATAGTAAACAATACCATTTAAAATAATAATAAAACATAAATGAACATAATATTTACAGAACCCATAACGTAGTACACTACGGAAATTAAATGACGTAAAATAAAAATATTTACACACATGTCATAAACAAATAAGACCACATAAAATACGAAAAAATACAATAATCGGGTTAGTAACCAAATTCAAATTTAGAACAGATAAGACGTGGGAAATCATAAAATCAAAACAAATTTACACATGACCATGTCATACCGAAAATTGCAGTAAAAAGTTAAATTATTGAATGGATAAATTTATGAAAATTAAACAAAGTGATGTAATTCATAAAAATAAATTTGGAAAATTAAAACTGAAAATAATTGGACTGTAAATTTGAGTCTTTAGTAACTTGCAGTTACATACACTGTTGCAAATGTAAATTCGAAATTCAAATAAATATGTACAACACGTAAATCCAGGGTAATGGTAAGTGAAACAAAATAAACCGCAACAAAATAGAAAAACAAACAAATCAAGAAAAATAAAATAATGACAATGAACATTGTGTATACATAAAATACCTGTAATAAAAAGATCAACAATCACAGATTTAAGAGATAAATTTAATAATTGGTCGTAACAAAATGTTTCAAAAAGACGAAACAAATTTAAAAGAGGGAAATTTAATTTTGACTAATATTTAAAAGTTTATTTCAGAAACTTAAGAAATTAATAGACAATTAAATTTGGAAGAACTTTCAGAAATCAATGATCGTACACACTTGAAAAGTTTTCAAAATAACTAATTACAAATATATACAACCCTGACGTCAAGATTCAGGGATGCCAAAAACACAGGTTGGCAACCACCACTTCTTTAGCGGGCAGACAGCCAACGACGGCACTAATCATCGTCGCTGTCTTCATCTTAAATAAAAAAATTGAATGACAAAGATTAATTTTCTATTCATAACTTATGAATACATGTGAAATTGACATGTACTTGGTTCAATAGCGATACATATTGTTACATTAATTTCTCTCACGTTCATAAGAACAATATGGAGGGAAATCACTGTAAATTTGTATACGGGATCATGATGTTCAAGCTAATAAATGATAGCATGGAACAGATTCTTTTCCCGACAAAATTATTATAAAATGCATGACATTTTATGGAGTAATACCCCCTCCCATATCTCCCCCCCCATGTTTATAAAAATTAATACGTTATCAAACGAAAATGAAAGGCAAAATATCCGATTTTATAACAACCTTTCAAACGCGCAGCGGAAATAAATTTTCCTACGAGCAGAGAGCCTACCTATTTAGCACTTAGTTTGCGGTACCGCACTCGTTGCGGCAGATAGCTTCAAAATTAGGAAAGTTACAAAATAAACTTCCATTACTCACCGGATAATTGCTGGGCATTTCAGTGGAACAAAATTACGTTATTTTAAGTACTATATGTAACAGTACGATAAATAAAAAAAAAAATTCATCCCCCCTCTGCCCCCCCCCCCCCTTTCTGTTTTCAGAATTTGAAATTATTTACTCACACTAGTTAAGCTAGTCAGCATGTTATTCTTGAAACGGAAACATGCCACATAAATAAGTAATAGGCTATTTAGGAGTCTAGTTCCATTAACTTAGTTTCGGACTACCTAGCTCAGTTAAAACTATTACGTAAATAAATAAAATATCAATTCAGGACACGGATTCCCTTTCAGGAATAATAAAGAGAAAAAAGGAAAACACTCGTTTTGGGTCATTCATTTTCTTAAACTTAGAAAGAAACAAATGAAGGTCCCAGAAAATAATATTTTAAAGATGTTTATTTAAACATCAATTTAAACAGAAGTTGGACGAACTGTGTATACCTATGTTAAAAGCAATTAAATTTTACATCCATAAGGATGTGAATTATAAAATTTAAATTAATAAATTGATTACATTCAATGTTGCATTTCACATCCATAAGGATATGGATCATGAAACGTAAAATTGCAAGTACATTTATTTAAAGACCAGTTCGTACAAATTCCTCCTTCCAGTGTTTAAAATCATTAGCACCATGTGTTAATGGAACAACATATCAATAAATAGAAATTCATTATACCATTTCATGTAAATGTAACTTACCTATAGGCCTAAAAATAATTAAGCCAATACCAGTATAATTGAAAACAAGCATTTTCACTTCAAAGTAACTTTGTTTTGCTTTTGAGAACCATTGATTTACAATGGTAACAATGTAACATGAAAAAAAGTATATAACACAAGCATGCTAAACTTGGCTTTGATGACTTATTCGCTAGTTTGTTACCCTGCCTGGGACTAAACAAGTGATATTGAATACAGAAGCATACAAGTTTCTTGGCGACTCATGAATATGTCATGTATATGATAATTTATTTGAAGTGTGTAGACTGTATATTCCGATGAAATCTTGTTGCCGTTGGTATAACGAGTGCATGTATGGTTAATTTTGACAATGTCAAAAGAAATGTTTAAATCAAACTATGGACATCCATTGATCAATAATCAGTGATTTTGGTGAAAAGAGCTAATACCAGCCACATTTGGCATAAAAGTGACATTCTTCAAAATGTGAAGAAGCAAGAAACAAGATCTCAAAGGGAAAATGTTGAAAGTTGCAAAAACATAGCTTGTAACAATTACTACCTGTTTCTCTTTCGTCCCCCAGCCAGACCAAAACTAAGCCAAACAGCTGGTGGACTCACAACAAGAGAGAGCTGAAATTATTATTTATTTTCAGATCAACAGCAACAAAAGTGAAATTTATAAAATTTTGGGTTCGGTTACATAGAGAATGCGTTCTCTAGTCTTCATGCAAAATAAGCCATACATCATACACGTATGATTTTATTCCAACTCCACCCAGATTAGTATTGCTCAATCAAGGACGCAATTTAATTTCGCTGTACATAATTATTGCCCTGACTTCTGTGAAGGTTGTTTTTTACCTCAAAGAAGATCCGTTTTCCATAGTCACACAACCATTAAAAAATATTTGGGCCAGTTGGTAAATGCGAAGTTCTTGCTTAATTATGTAAAGCACTTTTCTGTTATTAAAGATACTGGGTTTGGAAGCTAAAATAAGGAACCACTAAAAAGGTACCATGATTTTAGTTCGAACAGGGATTATGTAAGGACTTAATTTATGGCCTAATTGGTCTTTATAATAGAAACAATACAACTAATTTATCAAATACATATTTGCATAAATATCATACATTTATTAAATGCATGAACCGAATATTTATTCGGGTAGATCAAATTGGCTCCAGATAAGTGAATTTAATTAGGAGTCCCATTTCAAAGACGACCGAGAAGCAGCAAGATCATTTGCAAACTGAACCAGTGTAATTATACCTATTGTTAGAGTTTAAAGAATGGCATTACCAGTTGGCAATATTTACGACATTTCGTAGAACCTAAATTGCGTTCTAGAAGTAGATTTAATTATGATAAGAGCGATGCTCATGATCTATCACTTTGAAGAAGGAATGATTTATAGTTATTCTTCGAAGTGACAGATCATGAGCATCGCTCTTATCATAATTAAATCTCCCACACGGGACAGTTAATTATATCGGCAGATAAGCGGGGACACATTAATGACCCAAACTCAACAATGGAACGATTGACATGCGTAGAGGTCCCATTTGGCGATAAGGGCCCAAGCTGTCAAAGCCACGCAATACTTTGAATTGCTATAATTAATCAATACAACAATGGAGCGATCGTGCATGATAACGCTACAGTATATAAACTGACTTTCGGAATGCATGAGGTCAATCGTTCACTAGTTGTTAACATGTTCACGTCAGCCGCATTATTGAGGTCCCGGATCGAAAAGCACGCAAGGCCAGGAGCCGTGCCGCATCTTAGACGGAGCTTCGCCGTCGGGCTAGAGCCAAGAACCGATAGCTACGACCGAGCTTCCTTAACGAGCTAAGTATTCAATTCAATAGCAATAGCTATGATTGTTGAGGTTAACTAGTATTAATAACTACGCTGCTAAATTAGTCCTGCCATTCATTCACTGCACTGCACTGCACTGTGACTGAGGTTGGCGCTAATGACCAAGCTGTCGACGCGCCATTAAGCCTCATCTCCCCCCCCCCCATTCATTCAACTCCTTGCCAATAATTGTAATCGATATTTCAAATCATAATAATCTGTCACCGATTTCATTGGCCATATTGTTGGGTCAATATTGTGTACACCGGAGTGTCGATTAAAGGCCCATGTAGTTAATGAATGATTGCTTCTTATTACGTCTTCCCATTTCTGTGCATGTTTATAGCTTTTATACAATTGGTTGCCCTTTCGCTATCCTGACAATAATGTTTGTTCTCGTCTAATTGAGCACTGGAATAGAACATTATAGTAACTGTTTTATGTACTGCAACTGAGTAAAATAACTTTGCAAGTGCCTAAAAATATTCTGTAAGTGCATAAAAACATTCTTCTCACCTTCTCACCTTCTTTTTGTTTAATATTCACCTTGCACCTAACTTACAGCATAAATATGGGGAATATAGTTTCGTGCACAAGTGGGATGGATGGGTGCAGTCAGCTGTAACATTGACTTTAACTGCTCTTACTATTTTTACGCATATTACGCAATTATTATTATTAAAAAAAAGTTTTTTATGCAAATTATTTTACTTGAACTCTGTACAAAGACACAGATTTGCAGTCTCCTACCCAAACGTAACTACCCAACAGTCTATTCATTGAAATTTTGTATGTTTTCTTAGGAACGCAAACATGTGAGAAAACAGATATGACACCGAAACCATGCCATTCTTGCATAAAAGGGGAAACCAAATGTCCGGATGGTACGCAGTGCTGCAAATCTGGAAACAGATTCTGCTGCCGTCATCCAACAAAAGATATAATAGGTAATGCGTGCTACAATAATTATAAATTCTGAAAACTAGAACGTATGTCATGCAATCCAACGAACTGTCTATGAAGAAATTCAGTCATTGTTAAAGAAAATCTCGAAAACTAGATACATACCCGTTGAGCAAGTAATGCACCAGCATCGATTGTGACACTATGAAAAGGGAACATGGTAAGGTTTAGGAATCAACAAATTGAATGTAGCTCCTTGCATACTGGCAAAGGGATAATTCTTTACTATTCTTATTTAAGATGGTGTTAATGTATTTTATTAAGAAATTAAGGTATAGATGATTCGTCAGCATTCATCTGGAAAACAAAATGTCAAGTTTGTTATGTTTCTCGTACATGAATATTATAACATAGCAGTGTGAACTTAACGACGTGGAAATGTAGTACAACTTCATACCGACCAATTTTTAGAATTGGAATGTCACAAATTCGAAACACTTTGCATTTCACGAATTAGTTATCTAATTGTTAGTTGTCTTATTAGAGATGTTCACAAGATTGACTGATCGTGCCTCAAATGCTGTAGTTTTGGCGTGAAAACGGTGGAACTATCGGTGTCTATACTATGGTCCAAGGGTTTGTTAGGGGATGCTCCAGGGAAGGGGAAGGAAAGGGGGGGAGGGAGAAGAGCTACCAGAATTGTTTTCAAAAACATATTTTCTTCTCCCGTGTTTCAAATTGATACTTCTTAACAGTTTAAAAAAAAAATAGTCTCACACTTTAGTGAGACCTTTTTCTTTCCCCTTAATTAATTATGTCGGAAGGAATTCAAATCTTCGAAAAAATGTCGGTCAATTATTATGGATGTGCAGTGCGAAGTGAACTACTAGAGCTAAAGCAAAACACCATATTTGCTACGGAGCTGGCATCCAGAGCCAGTCGTTTAGCGGGCTGCCAGGGGCACTGGAGGTAAAAACAAATGACATCTTTTGGCAAGCCAACAAAGTGAGGGCTTATTTCTCTAGGCCTGAATGTCCGAATTTTTTTTGGTTTGTTGGCAACTTTTGCAATTTTCAGTAAATGGAATCTTTTGTATTCTCATTTACAATCTTAATACATGCTTCGCAGTGTAAGGAATTGAATAAAACAATGTTACTTTTAATACTCAGCTCCTCTTGTGTAGTTTCAAGTGGTATGCTTGCTTTAGTAATGCCTCCCCAGATACCGGCTGAGCAGCACCTGCTAATTGTCCAATCCTGTACTCTGCAAAACATACTGTATAGGGTATTTCACAGTAACACCATACTAATAAGCTAATGACAAACTAAAATGTTCTATCAACACCTGTCCAAAAAATGCTTGGTTGCAGAGATATCGCCCTATTACATTCAAATTATTTTATGACCGAGTATTTAATTGAGGGCTTAATTGTAACCTGTGTCTGAATGCCTGCATTTGCACACTTTATAGTGACTTCATACATCATCTTGCGTGTTTAAGACGAAGCTCCAAAAAATTAAATGCAGAACAGTGCATCGACCAAATTTTGCGATAATTGGATTGCATTCGAAACGGCAACTATGTCAAACTCTCGTCAACAGAGGAAGAAAGAGGAGTAGCTTGCTAGATTTTATCATTATCTTGCTCGTTACTGGGAAGTCGACCTGGCGTCTCTTCAATGCCTCATCCTAGTAAAGGAGGCAGCAGCTGGACCGACATTACTGTTAATCTAACATCAAAATTTGCTAGCAGGGAAAACGATGAGGAGGAGCATTTGAGGATCTGGGCAAACATCTCTGCACCATTGTTGCAATAAATGGCAGTGTTAGCCCATTGTTGTCGAACATATTTTTACAACAACGATTTGCATTGTTAGTTACCGAGACACATACCCAAGAATTATGAAGAAAAGGGGGAGGTAAAACGATGTGGTAACTAAGACAAGGCAGTCATTTTTGTGTCCAGATCGTTGACTTCAATGATTTTCTGTTTTCGCATAACAAATTAACAGTCAAACTTAAGGCTTTCATACTTATAGCAGTGGGACAACCATTGTTTTTTACATTTTTTGTTTTAATTGTATTGAATGGTAATGCAAGCTTTTCCATTAATTAGTGTTACTCAGAAACAGAACTAAGTACTTTTCCATTTGATTTCTTCTTTATTTAGGCAAAACACTTAGTTAATGGTTTATTTGCACTGAATAAGGTAGCTAAGTCTGGGTCATTGGGTCATTCCAGGTCTTAGGATCAGTAGGTCTCTGGGTAAAAAAGTCTGTATACTGGTTTAGCATACCGAAATTTTTTTTTTTATTTATTAAATATTATTTATTAAATTTTAGGAATGGTGTGAAGTATTTTGAAAGTGGCTTATGTTAGGGTTAAATGTGAGCTAAAATATTTTGCAGCAAGCATAAAACTCCCAAAAATCCGTTTATAAATATTTTTTTAATTACATAAGTTAAGGTATTAACATTGAGATTGTGGTTTCTTAATTTTTTTAACATAAAGGCGAGTATGCAAATATGCATCCTGAGGCAAGTACGCAAATATGCATCCTGAGGCAAGTACTGACAACTTAATTTCTGTCAACTTCCATCTCTCCCCTCAATTAATTGTACCAAGTCGAATAGTTACACTTCAACATAGCTTCCATTTTGTTTAGTTTGAGATGGAATTTGTGTTACCGAAGTCGGCTCGCCCAACGTATGTGTCAGTTGATTTTCAGCTTTATGAGTGGTCAACATGACATTAGCTGGGCCTTCTTTGGAGGGCTAAGGTCATGCGACATTTGGCACCCATATTTGGTCTACGAAACTACAATGTTAAGAGAACGAGTTTCCAAGGGGAGGAAGGTTGGTGTGTAGAAATTGTGCATATAATTAGGTTTGATTGCCAGAAAAGAGACATTTCTTTAAACCAGCCATTGGCTTATTAACTAGTAAAACTGGAATTTAGCCACAGGAATGCATATAAGTTTTAGACAGGAGTTTTAACGAAATTGCTTGTTTTATAGTATTAAGCTTTATCATACACGGTGATAGCCGTGTATATATATGATTGAAGTCCTGTCTCTAGCAAAACTAAAACTATTAATTTCTCCATTTATATTCAATATATTTCGACCAAACTTGGCCAGATAGTAGATAGCAAATTTTCCAGACTTTACACCAACTTTTATGCAATTCCGTGCAAGAGTAAACGTAGGGCGCCACACGTAAATTTGAAAACTGTTCACTTGTTGTTGTTCTTGTTCTGGTTCTTGTTCTTGTTCTTTGCTGACACGGTTTCAGAAAAAACGGCTGCACCTACCTAAAATCTGAAACATGATCTGAGCCAGAAATTTTCCTGGCCTTCAACCCTTACATCGACCACTTTTTCGATTGGTGGATCCATTCCGGATCATTTTGATTGTTTAACATTGTTTTAACCATCGTATTTAGGGAACAATGCCACTCAGCAAACTCCAGATCCATGCAACAATCGACTGCATGCATAAACCTTTGTAGCGCGACACCATAGCCGTAAAAAAGGTACACGGATTACAAACAAAAACGTCAAGT